>JAURVB010014156.1:0-20624 GCA_033002965.1 Piper betle | reverse complement strand
TCGATAAAGTAGAACCGCTCCTTTATTTCCTAATACATCTAAATTAGAATTCTACATCATCAAATCCTATAAATATATTTTAGCCAGATGTCCGTGTTGACTCTCAGCTGGATGGATACATGTGGATTTACAATTGCCAAGAGTGAGCCGTGTTTTATACATTAAACAGTTCGGACTCCAAATGCGTGCAACTTCATGCACTGCTATGGTATAAAACGTCTTCATTTTCACTACCACATCACAAACAATTATATCTTTATTTGCAAAAGGACACAATTATGTATTCAATAAAATATTCTACCAACTTTGGACTAAGATAATTGTGTGAAGAAATCACATAAATAACTTTGTTTTTCTACTTATAAGTCAGCATCAACGTCATGTATCACACGCCACTTATCTCACCAGATTTAAGATTGTCAACTTCGCATCTCTTTCCAATGAGATAAACTATTAAACAGCCAGCTATTACATTCAAAAACTTCCTACGAAATGTGACAATATTCACAGGTTCATCTGAAGGTATAAAAAGTACCAAGTTCTTCTTCACAACAAAGTAACAGAAGCAGTACAAAAAGATAATAGCTCCATACAGGTACCCACTTCATCTTATTGCAATATCAGAAAAATAAAAGCATTTGACCTTAATAACCAACCTGCAAAGGCTTCAATCTTCAAAACCTCAAGCCTAGCAAGTCAAGTCAACGAACCTATGAGCAAGGTTCAAGCCCTAAAGATAAAGCTTCATCAATTCCACCTTGTGCATTTGACATTTACTTAGACTACCAATGAAGTTATAAGAAATTTGTGAACTATCACGACTTCACTACTCAGAATTACTCCACACTATTCTGCTTTGCAACACATAATTTTTTTAGTAAATTAGAAATGCAAAGTGAATAGTTATTTCAAACCTTGGTTGAATTTGCGAGCAAGCCAACCATCAACCCCATCTAAAACAAAGCTGAAATAAAGATAAGTTCATTTAAAAGGAAATCAAAATTTAATTCCCAAAAGGACAGAATTTTAGTGCAGCTGATTTATCGCATACCTTATGAAGTAGAAAAATATAAAAAGCTTTTTGTTGAAAGAGCAGCAACCAAATGCAATGCAATTCATAAAAACCCTTACATATCCTGCATCAAAAGTTAAATATCAGTTCTGAACTTTCGTCTCTCTAACATTGGATCACAAAGGGAGGTAAAGTTTAACTTATACAAGCAAACAATCTACCAAGAGATTTTTTAAAAAAGACTGCAATTGTGCAAGTCAGCATTAGAATACCAAAATGCAAGAGATAAGAAAGGGAGAAAGCAGACAACCAAAACATTCATGATGCGTACATAATCACATTCTGAAAAATGGCAAACAATTTAGGCTAAGTATATAGAACTTTTCAAAAAATTCCACTTATGCTTCTTAAGGGCAGGGTTGTCGCCTCTATTGAAAGGAGCCATATGTTTTTCTCTTTATTTTGTTGGGTTTTTTTCACATGAAAGCCACATTAAGGTCAAAGTTAGTCAGGCATGCAGATGAAAAACACCTGGCATCAACGAATGCAAAACAAATCCTACAAACAAAACTAACATGGAGAACTTAGGTGTAGGAAACTGTAATTTGTAATTCTAGAACTGCTAGGCTGAGTTAGAAATTTGGGTAAGGAGGCAAACGTGAGTAATTTAATCTGTAAATTTTTTAAGAGACTCTCCCTAATTCAACCTAAAATATACTAAAATTTGGGATTAATCACTGTTCATTTGAATAATTAATAAAATCCAATATTTTAAACTTACAAGTCTGTAGTATAGTATACCAAGTTTCAGGGTTAGGTTCAATAATTTAGTTGAGGGAGTTAGAGATATCATTTTCAGTAAAACCTTCCAGAAATGACTTTCTATATGATAAGATTGATTACCTAAATTTTCAGTAAAATTGGTTAACATTTAGGGGTTGGACTAAGTAGAAGTTATTAGATAGTGCAGAACTGTTATTGGAGGTACATAACTTAGAAAAGATTTTAATAAACTGTTTGATGGGTCAAACAGTGGAATTTTCACGTGGAAATTTACAATGAAGTTCTTTCTAATGTCAGATAAAATTCCATAAAATTTCAGAGCATTTAGATTTCATTTCGTTGGGTAACAAAATTCGTCATCATGGCCTATGTGAGAAGATTTGCAGATTTGCAGATTTATAACTTAATTTCTAAAATCTGAATAAGTAGTCTATACACCTTAATTTCGTGTGGAAATTTATGGGTACGCTTCCAAATCTGTAATGGATAACATGCTCAAACTTTAGATCCAATCGAACTTGTTTGGATAAGTAATAAAATCCCCAACCTCTGATTGTATTTTCAAATTTTCAGAATTTCAGATCTAAAACCTTAACTTCAAGAATTTGTCTAAGGCGCCCAAGCCCATAACTCCTTGTAAAAACCGAATAAACAAGTCTCCAGAAATATGTTGGATAACGTATCTCTAATTTAGACCTTTTGGTTATCATGTTGATGATGGATTAAGTGATGCTATGTGATTTACATGTATTGTGAATGATGGACAACGTTTCATGTGTGGACAACCTTGTTATGCCATGTTATGAGTTATATTTGTTATAGTTGTATATGTATTGAGTAGATTAGTGTCATGCATATTATTTCATGCATGTCATCATGATGTAGAGTTTGAGTAGAATTGTTGCATGTTAGGCCATTCGAAAACAAGCTTGCTGACATAGGATGAGTTCACTTTGCCAAGTCTGTTAGGACTTCTCTTTACTTCATCTACTGCTTGCAAAAGTTTTATTAGATCCAACTTACCTTGGGTGATTTTCACCAATTTAATCGGTGATTAATAAAACTTCAAAGATGAGATCCCTTGATCTGAAAATCAAAAATCAAAATCCACATCAAAGTCGTTTTGGAGCATATTATATGAAATTCTCTTCCTATGCCTAATATATATATATATAGACACACACACAGAGAAGCTACTATGCGCTGCATCAAAATGCAGCGCATAAGCAGCTTATGCGATTGTGGCCGCTGGATCTAAATCCAGTGGCCCACAATCAATTTACCCCCTGTCGCTCCTGTTCCGTCCATTCACTGCCCCGCCCTGGGACGACCTCCGCCACGACCTCCACTGTAGCCACCCGCCACCCGTGTCGCACCTTTCCCGCCTCCGCCGCAGCCCCCACCCGCCGCCGCGCCAACACCGGCCTCCTGCCCCCCCCCCGCCACCCCGGGATGACCTCCTCCAGTGCCCCTACCCGCCCCGTGGCCAGGCCCCCGCCCCTACGACGACCTCCGCTGCGGCCACCCGCCGCCGCCGCACCCCCCCCGCCCCGTGTCGCACCTTTCCCGCTCATCTGCCCCAGGACGACCTCTGCCTCCCCGGGATGACCTCCGCCGGCCTCCCCCCACCCCAGGACAACCTCTATCAGTGCCCCCCGCCCCCTGCGACGACCTCCGCAGCGGCCACATGCCACCCCCCCCACCCCCGCCCCCTGCGACGACCTCCGCCCCGCTCCCCCACTACCCCCGCCGCGGCCGGGCCCCTGCCACAGCCCATCGCCGCGGCCAGGCTACCCCAGCCACCACCACCCCCGCCACCACTCGTGGCCCGAGTCAAGTCAATGAAAAATTGACTCAGTCTCAACTCGAGTCAAGTAAATAAAAACTTGACTCAGTCCCGACTCGACTCAATAAAAACTTAACGAGGCATCGACTCGAGTCAAGTTAATAAAAAAATACCTTGGTCTCGACTTGAGTGAAGTAAATAAAAAATTGACTAGGTCACGACTCGAATCAAGTAAATAAAAAATTGACTCATTCCATACTCGAATAAATAAAAACTTAACTCGTTCTCGCCTCGTGTAAATAATATGTCTTAACTCGGTAAACGGTTGTAAAATTAAATATGCAATCAACATTTTAAAAAATGACATTCTCTTATATATTCTGATAACATTTAAATACATCAGAAGCAAAACACATGAGATCCATCTCATTTAACTTTCTTCCACATGATGAATACAAGAACAAACTTTACAAATTTAGAGCTATCATAGTCGTTCTGCATCACTGCTTTGACATTCACCATCACTACACCGACGCCCCTGAATAGACTTCACGACTCCACTTTCAGATGGAATATTTTTTTGCCTACATATTTAAAAACAAAACATGGAAAATAATCACATAAAATATATATAACAAAGATCAAAACAAGGGTTGTGTTAGGCGACATTACCGCTGTGATACAATTGCAGGGCAAGTGAGTTTATCATGCCCAACTCCCCGTTTATTGCAACCATGGCATAGCCTATCTTTTACCATATGGTCCACTGCAAGTTCTTTACCACTCTTCCATCTTTTACCACTTCCTTTTGTCTTTGATTGTGCCGGTGGATGTACTTGTATTCCATGATGTGGATCATCTACCACATCTTCTACCAATTTTCCTATCTCCAAAAGTTTTTGCTTGGCGAGTTCAAATTTTTCAGATGACGAATATGCCTTTTTGGCCCATCGATTAAATATACAGTGCAATTCTCCACAATTAGAGAATAAAGTTTTGTTGCAATCACCATGAAGTTCCACTCCATCACCATCAAAAACAACTTCCTTTGCTATTTCAATTGTCCATCTCTTCATGATATAGAGTTCAGGAAAAATATCACCCTCATTCAATCTAAGTACATATAGCAAATGTCTGCATGGAATACCTTCACTTTCCAAAAGTTGACAACTACATGTGCATCTACTGTTAGCTCCTTTGTAAGTAACACGTGCAACCAACTCTTTATTATTTCTACAACATGTTACATCATAATGTTCAACATCCTCCCCATCTAATTTCTTATGAGATGAGCAACAAACCATACTGTATTGTAGTTGTTCTTGAAACTTATAAAACACTTTTCGAGTATAAACCTTTGCCATCTTACATTCCATGATGAATGGGGTGACCAATTTGGGGCTTTTATATGAATTTTCATATGATTCTTTTGCCTCGTTCAATCTCTGTCTTTTGATAGATCTCTCATATCTATGTATAAACTCAATAAGGCTATTTTTTTGGTTCACATACCTTGAGTAAAATGAGTTTTGAGATTCACTTCGTTGCGAACTTCTTATACCAGCCAAAAATATACCTTTACTATACACAGGCACCCAAGCATGACGAATTGCATATATGGATTTCAACCACTCATTTTCCTCCTACGCAATTGTCTTTCATTATTTCACTCCATTGTGATTCAAAATCTTCTTTGTTTTCGGCACCATAAATTAAACTATGGAATGGCTCATAAAACTCCCTTCTGTGAGCAATTACACCTAATTTTTCAGTCTCCTTCTTAAGGATATGCCAAATACAAAGACGATGATATGTTGAAGGAAATATCAATTTAATTGCTTTATCCATTGCAGGATCTTGATCAGTAACAATTGCACCGGGATGCCTTCCATCCATGCATTTCAAAAATGTTTCAAAAAGCCACACAAACGACTCTGCCTTCTCATTACACAAAAATGCACATCCAAATGTAATTGTTTGCCTGTGATGGTTTACTCCGATGAATGGTGCAAAAATAAGTGCATATTTATTTGTATCATATGTTGTATCAAAAATCATCACATCTGAGAAAAGCTGATAATTTTTTCTTGCAATTCCATCCGCCCAAAAACAATACTTTAATCTACCCTCATCATCTACTTCATAGCAATAAAAAAAGGAGTCATTCATCTCTTTCATTTCCTCGAAATGTTCCAACAATAATTGGGCATCAATTTCCTTTATCTCTTCTTTATTTTTTATTTGGGCATTTCTAATATCTTTCTTTGTACAACCAATATTTTCAACCCCACCTGCTTCAATTTCTAGCACAGACATTAGTTGAGAGGTTTTTATGTTAGCCTCTCCAAATGTGTCAATCAATTTTCGGTGCACACTTGTAGCATGCCTATGGGACCTGAGAAATTGAGTTTTTGATGGTGTAAGGGGTGCATGACTATGTCCTTCTTCGAAATGCATGACATTCCATGTGCCCTCTTTATTCTTAGTTACCCTGATGAGTGTTTGACAATCTTCTCTAATTATAGGATTAGTTCTCTTTTTTCCTTTGTGGGGGATTTCTCTTTGTCGCTCATCTTCTCTTAAATGTCCTTCTTTAGAACACACAAATACTTGAGACCATAACTCTTTTGTTCTCCTATGATAATTTGTACTATGTTTACGTATACCAAATCCGGCCATTTTTGAATAACTACTGTATAAGTTGAATGCATCATCCAAACAATCAAATTGCATTCCAAACCTTCAGCTTGAACTCATCTTCTACAATCGGATAGAATGTTGTAATATGTTGGCCTAATTCTTCTTCGTCATATGCTTTATCTTGAAGATTGTCCGTTCTTAAAAAAATACAAAATTTATAAAATCTAAGAATATTTTCAATTAAAATAGTCGCACTAAATATTCTTTAATTAAGTCAAAGTACTTTCAAAGGCTTAACTCTTACCTAATTCTCGTATTCAGCTGAATTTGTTCTTTGCTGACATATGAAATTCTGGCCACCTCAACTCCACTCACAAATATTTTTGACCTGAAAATATATTTTTTTACACCGACTGAAACGTAAGTACAATAAATCAAGGCAACAATTATGTCGTCAAAAATTTTTATTTTCATTGTGTAGAAAAATTAACTATTTTATTTAATCAAATGATTATAAATGTTGCCACTGAAGCCTATGAAAAAAAAATTCAACGTTAAAATAGCACACCCTCACGCGACGAGTTCGGCATGTTAGGGTGTCTGGGAGTGGAGACCGAGTCAAATTTTTTTTATTGGCACGAGTTGGGACCGCGGCGGTAGGTGGCGCTGGGGGGCCGCGGCGGAGGTCGTCCCAGGCAGCGGCGGGGGGGGAGCGGGTCTAGGGGGTGGTGGCAGGCGAGGCAGGGAGGGCGTGGAGCAGCGGCACGGGGGAGGGGAGGGGCCGGGGAGCGGTGGGGGGAGGGGGGCGAGCAGGGTGTAGCGGAGGGCGCCGGCTGGGGTCGGGGGATGGTGGCAGGGGCTATCCGGGGGCGGCGTGTTTATAGGGCAGGACGGCGGGAGCTGGGTGTGTGGGAGGGTGGAGGGCGGGGGGCGCGAAGGCGGGGAGCGGGAATGGGCAGGGGCAGGGTGAGGTGCGACGGGGAGGGGGTGTAAATTGATTGTGGGCTGCTGGATTTGGATCCAGTGGCCACAATCGCATAAGCTGCTTATGCGCTGCATTTTGATGCAGCTCATAGTAGCTTCTCTGTGTGTATATGTTTTGTTTACATTGTTCGAGTGACATTAGGAATTATGCATAACGCATGCACCACATGCTCCCCAAACCCTAGACAGTGTGCATGAGAAGGGTATTGTTGGAAATGGCTCATATTTGTATGTGTGGAGAGATGGCCATAGGATTATTTCCCTAGCTGGCTTGTGATTAGACATGATGGAGGGTCAAAGAGGACTTTTATGCATGTATGATTGTTATGATTCTGCCGATAGATAATTCCTACACTAATATTATGTTATGTATGTTTCAAGGTTGCTTCCTGATTGGATAATTCGGCGGCCTTTCTTTTATGCCCTTGTGAGATATTTTGTTGGAGTGTATTTGATATAATTGTATCAGTATTCTCATACCCATGTGCAAGATTTGATCACTTTTGCTTATTAGTTATTTTGGAACCGGTAATCACTAATTATTGACGTGTTTTTGTATTATGTATGTAGATGAAGATCCTTAGCGTGAGCCTTCATAGATGTCCGGATCGGACATGGTTCATGTGGCGGTGGCGTGTGCCTTTTGATTGTGGTTGCGTTTTGGTGGATAACTGATATTTGATGAGTATGTATGTACTTATGGATTTGAGTGGTGATTTGAAACATGTGTGATGTTAGACTCCCATTTTTTGTGTGGTGCTATGGGATGAAAAAATTTGGGAATTGTTTTGTCTTGTTTATTGTGCTAACTTTGTTTTGCAAGTGGAATACTCCAGGGTAGGCCGGTCTAGCAAGGTTGTGCAAGTTTCTCCAGGCCCTGGAATCCTAAAACGTGACTAGTAAAATAGGGTTAGTTCTAATGGGTTATTATATTGTAGCAGGTCGTGAAATCTTTTCCAACGTCCTATTCACAAGGAAAACTTTATCGAATTTTTTGTAAAAATGTGAGTTTCATTTGTAAATGAGAATTCCCTCATATATAATTCCCTCTTTAGTAAGCCTCAAACCTAGTTATCTTGTTATGCATATCATTTACTGTTTGCAAATTTTTGGTCGTCTTTGTTTCATCATTTAGCCTTTTTCATTTACCACCTCGAATAGGTTCTTCATTCCAAGGACCTATTTTATGTTCAAAGTAGCTACCTGTTTTCAATGTGAAATGGTGTTCAAATAATTCCTCATTCCGATTCAGTCGGGTGAACCAGATTGGGGTGTTACATATAAACAATTTTTCCTAAATTACCCATCCAAAATCAAGAGAAATTAGGAAATTAAACAACAAATTATCACTAAATATATAGAATATGATCAGAAGTATTACTAACAGTTTTGGTAGTCTGCAAAATACTAGTTATGCGGAGTAATCAATGAAACACACTACTTATTCCAACGAATTGAAAGTTTGACTAGCAATTCTTCAATTCTTACATTTTTTTCACTATGATTTAATTAGATTGAGTTTTGTTTTAGTTGTAATATCAGTGAAAATGAATTTAAGCTAAGTGGCAGTTTTGTCCCTATACTTTAAGAACAATTTGTTATAAATCATTCATACATGAGAACATGGTGCTCTATATTCATATCTATCAATTCATTCAAATTATTGGACTCGATCATTTTGTTCACTAAAAATAAATCAAATCATACACAAAAGAAATCAGTTTAAAAGGGAAATAGTTGGCTCAAGTCCAGCAACTAAAATTTCTTGCATTTATAGAGTTAATTCATTTATCCAAGATCAAATAACATGCTTCACAAAAAACCCAATTAAGAAACTTGAAAAAAAATGGCATATGAAAAAAATTCAATAAACTCACCAATAATATTTGTAATATAAAGATAAACAGAGAGCATCTTCCTTCTTGTTGACCACGTCGAATTAGCAAATCCGAACTTGAGCAAAACTGTCAAAAAGTTTTTAAAATGACCCCTGCTTCTCTTCCTTTCCTTTAGAATGAAAACAAGACAGGATTATATCTTGGGTTGAAGAAAAAATGTGAACAAAAACCAAAATCCAAAACTGTTTGTTTAAAGAAAAAGCACTGAAAAGTTAATATGATCTTCAAAGCAGATCCATCCACTTCCAAAGACTGAACAATTACATTTAAGTTGTCTTAACACTCTCTCTCAGCCCCCTGTAGTCAATGCTGACAAAATAAGAACTCAGTTCCATAGTTTTTCTCCCTAGTGAGACTTAGTAACTACCCAGAACACTCCAGCATGATAACCCCTATATATCTATATGCAAACAACAGTACAACATTAATAATTTGAGCCCTGGCTACAAATAATTCTTGCTTCTCCCAAAAGATGCCTTCCATCATGTATATGGACGAGTTGCTTGATTGTATGGAATAATAAGAAAAATGAGTGATCAAATAAGAGATGATATTAATTATGTTGCAAGATAATTGATTGAGACAAAGGCTAGGGATCAAACAACTACGTAATGCCTTTCCTTAATATCTGATACTAGTTGACTTTATTGGACTCCAACATCTATGTAGTCTTTATCTCTGCATAAATGCATCTCCTCTTTCTTTCAAAAGGAAAAAGAAAAGAAAAACTAATCATTAAGATATTGTCTTCCCCCAAATCTTATTAATATTTTCTATTTGATGTTGTCAAGACTATGCAGTATACAAAATCGCATTGAAACCAATATAAGACCACAAGCACAGGCCATTCCAGACCTTTAATGTCCCTACCCAGCTATTCATCTCTTCAAATGTTAGAGCGTCATTTAAACAAAATGCGCTAAGCCTTTCATGGAAATTACAAATTTTCTCAAGTTGTCATCATTCCAAAAATGGTCGTGAGGCTTCTCATAGCAAAAATAATACATTTTCTGAAAGTTGACAACTATTATCCCTTTTTTGTTTCTAGTGAATATTTAACTTTGGTTATTTCATTGAATTAAAGAAGAATGTCTCATTAAATTGAAGCTTGCAGTAACCCCTGAACAAAAAGAATATTCATTGTCAGTGTATCACCTTTTTACTGTTGGGTTTATCCTACATCGGTCGTAGAGGTTGTTAGTGACTTGTATACAAGCTAATGGGAAAACTTTATTCTTTGAGCTAACTTTTGGATTAAGAGAGGCCGTGATACTTATTACGAGTTTCCTTTGATTGTTTAAAGTCCTTTTGGGGTCCGAAGGGCCCAACAGTAGTTTCGTAGCTTGGTTAATGGCCCAAAGGGTCCAACATTTACCAAGGAGAAGGTAGTAAGGCGACCTTTTTCTGATAGGCATCACTGTCACTGTCACAATTACAGTTTCATCCTTTAGTTTAGCCTGGGGAAGGGAGGACGAACAAACACTCTGCCATAAAAGAAGATATCCTGGGCTCGCCGGTTTCTTGTGCTCCTCTATGCCACAAAAGATGACTGCACCTTAGAATTGGATAAACTATGTTATGTTGTTATCCCTTTATCTCGCAATGTAACTACTTTTCCATAAAAAGCCCACTATTCCACAGAACATAAACATCATTTATGGCTGGAAATGACAATATGATATTTCTTGCATTAGCAGGCACAGGAACATTTCCAGAAATGAACTCTGTAGCTTATCATAAGTATGCATCTCTAAAAACCAATGAAATGAATCCATCCTATATTGATTCATCAAAATATCTCAATAAGTTACTCACATACACAAATGCCATTACTTATTGAAAATGAAACCATATCCCAAAGAACACGAATATCATTTCCAGCCAATAATAAATACATGATCATTATAGAGCCGCATACTTTGACACAAAAAACAAAGAAATTTAGCCCTATACTATTACTACCTACCAATGAAGCCATACCACATATAACACAAATATGATTATGACCGCTAGCAGATTTGAAGGAAAGTAACCATCTTTTTGATCGGAGGGAAGAAGGCTCATACACGGGAAAAACTAATCCATCATTTTGGGAGAAAGAAAATGTGATATATTGATCATCTATCCCAACCATCAACTGGGTAGAATATCACTTCGTATAGAACAATGTCGTGAATTGATTGAAGTTGTGGAACTTTTAGATCTAAGTTTTTGCAAATTGTTATACTGTATCAAATTGTTTAAATAGAAGTCACAATTTTGCCTATACTATTGAATTTTATCTCAAAAATTATAATTTACAACTCAAAAACAAACCAAATAATGTATTTTACGGCTCCCTTGTTGACTGTATTTTTTTTTTTGGCCTTGCATGATTACACTAGGTTGAGAGATGGACAAATTTTTGTATGCATTAATTATATGGTTCATGGAGCAGCTCGCCTAATCTTAACAGAATGATCGGATCCTTCTCCAAAGGCATGAAAAAGATCAATCATATATCCTATTAAATCTGTTTTTTTAAATCCTGCTTGCATCATTTAAATCTAAACACATTCATAACCCGTTAAAGTTGAATGATTGAACTTATTTCATATATCTATTATAATATACTAAATGTGATTTCTAATGACTGCAACTTTTATTGTTGCACTCTTTATTCTTACTTCTAATGTCGCACCTTTTAATTATCACTTCTAATGGTCGCTCAATTTATGCTAGACATACATCGATACTTTGCTTTTCTGGTTGAAAGATATGGTCCAAGTTCTGAGGAATGTGAACTGACATAACCTAGTGCGCACTCAGACACCAGAAGCTAGACGGGGATTAAGTGTACAGTCTCCCACGAAGGAAAGGGCGGCATTTATGATCATCAATGGTAACTCTTTCCAGCAGATCAGCCAATCTTTTGGAACCCTGTTAGGCGGATCATTATGATTATTATTTTGTTCATTATTGTTATACGTACGTAGTGGTTTCATCAATAACGTAGAATTGCCTCCACAAGTAACAAGTAGCTGGGAGCGTGACTATATGCCTCGGTGGGGAACAGCGGTGGTGGATTATATCAATTAATTAATATTTATTATTTAGTTGGATTTGACTGATTACTTTAGTTAATATTTTATTAGTAATGGACCACAGTTCGTTTGTTGGGCGTTTATTGTTTCTATCTGCTGCTATATGCTTAATATATTTTGATTCTGAAATATTTGTGGACACGACTAGTACATGGAGTAATTATATTATAGAAAATCTATGCAATTATTTAGTTTCTAAAATTTTGGCATGCCATGTCGTTTATTTTTTAGTATTCGTTGCCATGTCTTGTTGGGGTTCAAGTTGGACCAAAAGTGAGTTTCGGTCCGGTTGTATAATTAGGCGGCCATCACAATTTGTATTCAGAGTCATGGTTCCACGTAGCTAATAATATATTAATCATACATTGTTGAAAGTCCAAAGAATTCACTGTCTCCAGGGGGCGTGCGCGAGGTCGGGGGGAGGTAACAATTTTGTTGTCTCGTGTGTAGATTTTGGTAATGGAGGTACTAACTTTGAATGTTTTAGATGGTGGCTAATCCTAGGTCTTAGTACAATCAGCAAAAGGGGAACCAAGGATAGGGATTGAACCCAAGTGAGGTGCAAATTCATAGAATTTGATGAACCCTGAGCAGAGAGTGAACTTGAGGTCGGCCAATGAGTAAATGTTTTCCTAGATACTGGCGGTTGTAACACTTTGGCTCAGTCCACTGCAGGAACCCAACATGCAATGCTAGAGGTTTTCCATAGGATATCTATTCCGATGGTACAGGGAGGCAACAAAGACTTAAGTTCTATGGGCGGTTCTTGCTCGGCACCTCCTAGGGCTCAAGAAGGGACCATCCACAAGTGGTTCATACTAAACAAAACTTGGCTGGCCAAACACCAAAGGCAATTAATGATGCTGATAAGTTTACGAAGGAAAAGTTCATTAAGAATGGAGCTAAGGAATTCCTTGATGGAGTAGATCGGATAAAGGCTGGAAACTAGATTAACAACATAGAGACTATATTTAGGGTCATGCAAGCACCTCATCAACACAATACCAGATTGCCTACCACTATGCTTTAGGATGAGACTTATCATTGGTGGCTATCCGTGAAAAAATCGGTCAAAACTAGTTTGGACATCAATAGTGGAGAGGAGGTAGACAATACCTTTAGTCTGTATAAATCAAGGGTACGAAAAGGTTCATGGGAAAAGGAAGAAAACATGAAGAAAGAGTATCATCAATTATTTTAAAATGAGGAACAAGTTAATTGAAATTCTCGTAATTATTTTATTTTAAGTAATTTTTTGGGACGAAAATGTAGAGAGAGGTCGATCCTTCTCTCTAAACTAGTTTGGACGTCAATGGAGGGGGGGGAGTAGACAATACCTATAATCAAAATATTATAGAAAAATCAATGGCACGAAGAAGTTTCATGGAAAGAAGATGACATGAAGAAAGTGTATCCTCGTTTGTTTCGAGATGAAAAATAAGGCAATCTAAGACCAGATTTGTATTAAACTTTAATATGCGTTATCAATTGGTCGTTCCATTAAAATAAAAAAAATGGCTAGGAGAAACTATCATAAAAAGATGTTTAACGTAGTGGGAGAGGCCGAGGCAAAATATAATTGGTAACGCGTACATCAATGGTACCCGGGTGTGACATGTACATCAATGCAAACAATGACGAAACAGCAATACCGTTCGAGACTAGTATTTGTTAATGAAATCATGGACCGACTTTGACCTCAAAAACATTAAAATAGACTACCGAACTTGGCCGTGAGAAGTATACGATTGAGCACCACCCACGAGCCAATCATAGCACTAACAACTCTGTGTTACAAGCTGAGTCTCGACGATTTGTAGATGATTAAACACATAAAAAGGAACATAATACTATCATGGTTCCCACAATGAATAAACCCAACCATCAAACAAACAAAGTGGAGCAGTCAAGTCGTTTATTTATTGTTGGTACGAATTGCTTCCCCACAAGGTTGGTTGGTGGCCTATTCACATCGGCCCAACCTTCAAATTGGTCATCACAATTAACCTCAACAACATTGATACAAATGAGCGACTGCATGCCAAGCTTGGTCTGTCAACATTGTGACTACAAATTACATGATTCGGCAGGTTGATTCTTCTCCCCGGCGACCACATGCTGGGGCATAGGGGCCCCAGAACGGACCGGCCTCGTAACCTTCGAAGCATAAACAAACACAGATGGGGGCCGGGCACGGATGCGGTGCCCATCTTTGCCAGCATGGCCCACCTCTCTGGCCCTCGTTACATTGCCTGCAGCAGACCGGTTTAGGATCCGGTTTGTGGTCCGGTTTTGTGGTGTTCCGGTTTTGGTGTCGGGCTTGGGTGGCTTGGGCTTGACAATCTCGTAGCTCTTGATGTATTTCCCGGCCTTGCAACAAATGCATTTCATGAGCTTTTCCGGGTCGAAGGGCCCGGATATGGTGACCGTCTTCTTCTCACGGTTGAGGATCTGAGTTTGGATTTCTGTTGTTGTCAAAATCAATAAACCACTCAGTTATTATCCTTCATAGGTAAGTGCAATACATTCAATGATGAACAAATTAGTTGGGATGATAAGGAGGAAAGACCACCAAATGGGGATGGGATGCTGACCTGGATATTTCTCGAGTGTTTCAGTGATCTTCTTGAAACAGCATCTGCAATCTAGATCCACTTCCAAGATGATTGTCGACATTTTCTGAAAGTTATTGAACACAAGAAGATCGGAGAGAGCAGAGAGTCATTACTAGTCATCTAACTGTGCTAGCTATTCCAATATAGCAATACTAGAACCAAATATGCACAGAACAGTTCCCAACGAATAACAACCACCACATTACCAAGCCCATAAGCTTCGAACGAGGTAAAAAGAGTAGCTCTACTAAAGAACCATCAGATTATAATTGGAAACTCTCATAGACCCACAAAAGAGAAAGATGTATAGAAGCCAACACTTGGCGATTGATCCATAAGAGTAGCTCAAAAGTGGTTATTAACGTATGAAAACATCACACAAAACCCCAACATTTTAGAACAATCTCATACCTTATCAGCCATGGATGATAGATCAGGGACGGCAGCTAAGATGGGTGGAGAGAAGGAAGACAATATAAATAGAGTTTTAGGAGGTAGAAAAAGGCTAAGAGTGATGTGCTGAGTCTGACTAAGACACATGAACAGTTAAACTTTCCTGCAACTGAAAGAACTAGGTGTAATCACGTTCTAAATGCTTGTAATCAAGCATAACTACCTCATCATACAAGACCAGATTGCCTGCCATTATGCTTCAGGAGGAGGAGGCTTATCATTGGTGGCAATCTATGAAAAATTCAGCCAATACCGAAGGTTGATCACATCTATTACTTTGTTAGATTTTGTGACTTCTTTCAACGAGCAATATTTCCCAAAGCTTTTGATTCAAGAGAAGGCTCTAGCATAATCTAACTCAAGAAAATTACTCAGTGCGTGAGTATATTTCCACTTTGTTTCTGGGTCTTCCCTTGGCTCACCATCTCCTCCAGCGACAAAACGGCCCACCAACCAAACTGTTAAAGATGTTGGCACAGAGACAGTGCTTCCTATCCACCATATAAAATCCAATCACTTGGCTCGCGATAATGAATCCTATCCACCTTAATCTCGACGAACCATCAAACATCAAACAAACAAAGTGGAGCATTCAAGTCGTTTATTTATTTTTGGTACGAATTGCTTCCCCACAAGGTTGGTTGGTGGCCTATCCACATCGGCAGCCACATGGTGGGGAATAGTGGCTCGAGTACGGATTCGTCACCTCGGACTATGACTTGTGCATAAATGAATAGCAATTATCGGACAGTGCTTCTAATAAATTGTATGGTTAGGCATCGTCTGCCTGCTTGTTTTTTTAAACGTCGTTTTAAATTTTGCAACCTTAGCTTTTTTTCTTGTGCATATATCAATGAGTTTCGTGAACAAGGCATGAACTCGCTCTTACAAAAATGCCTCGACAAGTTTAATAGCTAACGCCCACATAAAATCCGAAGTGTTGGTATCAAGTTTCACCAACTACTCTTTGATTAATAATCAAGCAAACAAACCCCATAAATAAAATAAAATTAATTGTTTGATGTTGGGCCTTTGGTCATTCATGTCTTTGATGTTACAAAATAACAAATACAAACAAAACCTTGCCTAGAAAGCGCTCTATACTAACTCATGTTTTTTATAACAAGCTCTTGCTTTAAGTATTGTTCCAAGGAAAGCAATTTGGAAGGCCTCTTGTAGTTGCTTTAGACACCCAAGTTATGAGTTCCCCAGTAGCCCACAACATCAACGACCAAGCATTTGCAGAGGTCCGGATCAGAAGAATGGCTTTTGGTTTCAAAAAAATAGCTTTCATCTATGCGCAATTAGCAAACAAAGATAACCTCATCCAGGGGGTAACGGAGACCTCACCCCTTCAAATGTTTCAAAGGCCCATCATTTGTTAGCCGCTAGTGCATAACAAAGCACTTTAAAAAATTTGGTGCTCCTTTCAATCTTTGCAAAAATATGAACCTCATAGCAAGCGTCTTTATCCACATTCTCAGCCACCCACAAATATAAATAGATTAATATATAGATGAAAATCTCAGATAAAAAAAAGTGGCTTTCGTCCTCGTGCAATAAGCAAACAAAGATAGCCTCCACCATGGGGCAACGGGAACCTCACACTTTCAAATGTTTCAAAGGCCCATCATTGGTTAGCAGCTAGTGCATAGCAAAACGCTTAAATAAATTTGTGTGCTCGGTTCAATTTCTACAAAAATATGAACCTCATAGCAAGTGTCTTCATCCACATTCTCAGCCACCCAAAAATTTGAATAGATTAATATGCAGATGATAAATTTCGGATCAAAAAATATGGCTTTCATTTTTGTGCAATCAGCAAACAAAGATAACCTCATCCATGGGGTAATGGGGACCTCACCCTTTCAAATGTTTCAAAGGCCCATTATTTATTAGCCGCTAGTGCATAACAAAGCCCTTAATTAATTTGTGTGCTCCTTTCCATCTCTGTAAAAATATGAACCTCACAGCAAGTGTCTTCAACCACCCACAAATATGAATAGATTAATATACAGATGATAAATCTCAGATACAAAATGACATCTTCCTGAAGAAATTCAAACCTTATTTGATGAACTTCTTTCTTCACAAACTTTAGTTTGGTCGCATTTGCGAAGATTTCTTTATGCAGTCTTTACAACTAAATATTTCTCACAGTGTATAACAGAACGCTTTCAACTCGTTAAACTAGCTGCAAGGAAAAAACATGTTAAACTAGCTCTTCCGCTGTTGGCAACTATAAACAATAGCGAAAAAAGACTACAGTTCTTGCTTGATCGGTCATGCATGCTGGTTCTGAATCATTGAATTGCAGCGTATGATGGACTGTATGATGGAGCTTTTATAGCAATACTTACTCTAAATTATCCGGTTGGCAGTTTTGTTACACTAGCTGCAATTATTTATAAACTATATAGTTGTGTATTCACTCCCCCATGTTCTAAAATTTGAAGAAAAATTTCAAGGAAAAACAACAAACATATATTTACCACATTTTTTCTGCTTCCAGCCTCGCACAACAAATTCTGCCCATTTATCTCAACTAGAATACTTTTGACGCATCTAATTGTCATGAATAAAATTTTGACCACATATCATACTTAAGACATATATCATGTATGTTATGAATATTGTTAGTAGATGAGTAGGGTGTTAGTAGGGGTAATTGGGTAGGGGCGTTTAGGTCATTTCACTAGGGAAGATGCCTACAAAAGGGGCTGTAACAGAATTGTGTAACAACTTTTTACTTTTGAAAATCAAATCCACCCTTTTGGAGATTGCTCCATCCCTCTCCCCTTCCTTGGAGCCCAAGACACCAAGGGCGTCCCTCTTCCCCCTCTTCTCCTTCTTCTTCTCCTTCTTTGGTTGCTGAAGTTGCAGCCCTTCTTCCATCCCTCTTGCTGTTGTTCTTCATCTCCTCTCTTCCAAGAAGTTCACCTTCAAGATGGCACCAGCAAAGCAGAGTTCCAAGCCTTCCAAGGGCAAGGAACTGGTTGTGGAGCTTGGAGGAGAAGCACCTTCCAGATTGGTATCAGAGCAGGTCGAGGGAGGTACGTCTTCTTCATCCCATCTTGATGAATTATCCCAGATTAGGAAGGTTCAAGATCAATTGATTGCTGCCATTACCAATATGTCATCAAAATTTGATTTATTACTGCAATCAAGAAGTGATGGTTTGGGAAATAGAGAAGGGATTGGGACAATTCAGGGGAGGGTTCCTGCAATGGGTATGGAGAGGGATGATCCATTGCTGGAATCCCATGTTGGACGCCCTCAAGAGGGGCTGGAATCTCATGCTGGACGTCCCCAAGGGGTGTTGTTGTCATCAGCTGAGAGGGGGCGTCACCATGAGGGGCTGTTGCAGGGTATGGTTGATCATCAGCCAGGAGCACATCCTATTACAGCAGGTATGGGGCGACCTTGTGAAGATGGGTTGCTGGGAAGGCGACCTTGTGAGGATGGAATGCAGGGTAGGCGATCTTGTGATGAATTGTTGCAGGGTAGGCGACCTGGTAATGATGGATTGCATGGTTTGAACCACCAAGAACAGCTGGAAGAGGAGTTGTTGCAAGGAGGAAGGAAGCAATTTGGTATGGGCAGGAGAGGAAGAGCACCTGTTCGACAAAATTTCCAGGAAGGTGCTGCCCAAAATTGCAGGGATATTGATGCCTATGATGACCTAAATGAAGATTTCTTGAAAGGCTCCAAGATTAGCTTCCCAAAATTTGATGGAACCAAGGACCCAATCTCATGGTTCAGCAGGGCAGAAAAATTCTTCAAGCTGCACCACGTCCAAGAGAGATTGCAAGTTGAGTTGGCCAGCTTTCATTTGGAGGATGATGCACAAATTTGGTATGATATGTTGCAAGAACATCATGGAATTCCTAGCTGGCCTGAATTGAAGGAAGCCATGAATCTTCAGTTCGGTCCCTCGGAGTATGAGGATTTTTATGGCGACCTTACTCGGTTAAAACAGGACACAACAGTTCAAGAGTACACCGTTCAATTTAACCGATTGGCCACTAGAGCTGGAAGCATGACTGAAAAGCAGAGGATCAGCAGCTATACTTGTGGTCTCAAGCCCCAATTGAGGATGGAGGTGAAAGCTAGGAAGCCGGACACCTTATTGGACGCTCAAGGGTTGGCTAGACATTTGGAGACCCATGTAAATCAGAAATCAGCAACAATTGGGAGAGCAATGAACAGGGGATATCAATATGCAGCTGGAACGTCTAACAAGGGAGGAAGTTTTGGGTCGGTCAAGGCTGATGTTGGGATAGCAGCCGAGCAACAACTCAAGGAGATTCCTCATGGACGGAAATTCAGCATCAAACAATTGCAAGAGAGAAAGGAGGCTGGTTTGTGTTTCAGGTGTGACGAGAAATTTGTACCCGGACACAAGTGTAAAAGGTTATTCGTCATTGAAGTGGAAAGGGAGGAGGAAATGTCGGAGGAGGACGATAGTGACCCGGAAGATGACTCCCTTACTCCAGCCATCTCCTTGAATGCTTTGACGGGAATCATTACCTCAAACACCATGAGGGTTATCGGAAGAGTGGGTGGACACCAAGTGACAATTCTGATTGATTCGGGAAGCTCCCACAATTTTGTGAATGCAAAGCTGGTTCAGAAATTGAAGTTGCCAAAGGAAACCAGCAATGGACCCAAAGTTCAGATTGCCAATGGCGACCGAATGAGTTGTGGGGGAAGGTGTTCAGCTATCAAGATTGAATTTCCAGGATATGCTACTACTTCGGAATTTTTCATACTTCAGCTCGAAGAGATTGACGTCGTTTTGGGAATCCAATGGTTGAAGACGTTGGGGCCAATCTTATGGGACTTTGAATCCCTCACGATGTCCTTCAAAGATAAAGATAAAACAGTGGAGTTAAGAGGGCAGATCACTCCTCCGGATCAGTTGTGTGATAAGAAGCGTATTTCACAATCTTTCAAACAAAGAAAACAGGGGTTATTGATGAATTTGCAAGTGGTGAACAGCAGGGGTTTGGGTCTACCGGAAACTACTTTAACAGCTCAACAACAAGATGGATTGGATCAGCTGTTGCTAAGGTTTGACAAAGTGTTTTCTGTACCCAAGGGGCTGCCACCTACACGCCCTCATGACCACCATGTGAACCTCAAGGAGGGAACGATGCCGGTAGCCGTGAGACCGTATCGGTATCCTTACTTCCAGAAAAATGAAATTGAGAGACAAGTAAAGCAATTACTGGAGGATGGAGTAATTCAGCCTACATCAAGTCCCTATTCAGCTCCGGTGTTGCTAGTCAAGAAGAAAGATGGAAGTTGGAGGATGTGTGTTGATTATAGAGCTCTCAACAAGGCAACGATAAAGGATAAATTTCCCAT
>JAURVB010014154.1:0-23857 GCA_033002965.1 Piper betle | reverse complement strand
TTCAATGATAGCTAATTCCTTAATGTCTTAATGAAGAGTGAACAACACGATGATGATTTGTTCGGTGTGCTGAAATCCATGGAGAGCACTGATCTAACTTGCCTCACCCGGGAACAAGAGGACGAGAGGATTAGAGCTTTGGTTGACATACCTGCTCTTGATTGGACCGGGTACGTTACCTACTACTAACATAAATAATATTATCTCAAACAATCTGTGTATAATTTAGTTTAGCTTATTTTTTATGTTCTTCATTTCTTCATTAAAAAAATGTAGAATTAAGACACCACAACCTGTAAATTCTGGTTGGGTTTGGAGGAGAGACATACCAAGTCAAACAATAACATCTCAACGCAATTGCGATACACACAACGCTCCTGTTCAATCTGCTTGCAGGGTTTGGAAGACTAGTAGTAGACTTGCTTCCTCAGGTAATTCACCGTTATCCAATTTATAATGTTGTAATTCATTATCATCAAGCTTCTCTTTTCACAATTCTTACGTTTAAATTGTTGGCTTTGTTCAGTGTTAGCAAACAAGAAACCTCCTGCAAACTACATATGTTTCAGATGCACTGTGCCAGGTACCTTTATTTTGATCAATAAATTTCACCATTGCAAATTTAGCAACAGAGCTGCTCATTAAAGATTCGTGTTTGCAACAGGGCATTTCATACAGCATTGTCCAACGAATGGCGATCCAAGCTATGACTTCAAAAGGCTCAAACGCCCCAGAGGAGTTCCTTCATCTATGTTGGTTCAAGACCAGTTTGGCTCATATGCCTCGGCCAGTGGTGAAGCTGCCGTTATAAGACCCGACGAGTATGTTGAACAGCTGGTTCATTTCTTGTCTTTCGATTGTTATAATGGAAATTGTCTAATTTAACTATATGGTTTGTGTACGGAGTAGAGCCGCATTTGAAAAGGAAATGGGAAGTGTTCATTCTACAAGACCTTCCCTAGACATTCCTCCAGAACTTCAATGCCCACTCTGCCATGAAGTAATGAAGAATGCTGTCATGACCAGCAGATGCTGTTTTACCAGCTTTTGTGATGGATGTAAGTGACATCGATAGAATTACAATATCATATGATTCGGTGCGTTTTGTTATCTTTTAACTTGGGTCTGCATTTTTGTCCTGACAGGTATAAGAGACTACTTGATTTCCAATCACAAATGTGTTTGTGGGTCATCAGATGTGCTTGCTGATCATCTGATACCCAACTTGACTCTTAGAGAAACAATCACTCGTCTATTGGAGTCAACAACCAGCAGCACTACAACTCCCTCAAGTTGTTTAACAAATGATCATCAAGGTAGTTCTAATTAGTTTTCTGGCTTTGTGATTAAGAGATGGTTTGGTACTGTTCTTCCGACGTTTCAACTTGCTTTTGCTCAATGATGTGGTGTAGATAAATCTGTTCGTTGGAGTGGTGCAAATGGTGGCTTCAATGGACATACCTCACAAACGGTGACTTCAATGAGCTGTATGCGATGAATGTGAATTCATCCAAAGGTAAGTAAACATTTGTTGGGTTTAGATTTTGGCATCACTTTCTATGATTTTGCATTGATAGATTTATATGTTTAATGAATTTGGATTGCAATGATTTCTTTTAGGAACATGGATGGTGAATTTAGTTGCTCTGAGGAAGCTGCAAAAATATGAAGATTGATGGAGATTATTTCACATCTAGTTGAAGATATCACATAATATGCATTCTCTTTTTTTGTAAATGAACATTGAGCTTGAATTCTATTATCATTTCGGCTCTTGTAATTTGTAAAATGCAACTGCTGTTGATTAATGAAATATGAAAATACTTTTTTTGTCAAACATTCATTTTGGAACTTCCATTGTCTTTTTATTATAAACTACCTGTTCATCTTCCTTTTCACCAAGAAAGCCATTACTTGAACCACCTTCCAACCAATCACAATCAATTTATCACAATTTATGAACTAACATAATAGAATTGACAAAATTAGATGAGGAAACAAGTTTAAAAAAATCCAAGCAACTAGCAACAACGTTAGATAATGTTTACTTTGTAGTTTCCACCTTTATTCAAGTAAGAACACGTCAGTCGAATTTCATAAAATGTAATTTGTTCGGTTACAAAAAAATTAAATCAGTTTGATTTTAGGGTTAAGTGTGGTTGAAAAGATCTATTTCTGAACTCTAATTGACACCAACGAGTAAAATCTGCCTATGCCTCAGGGGGCCCTTTTATCCCTGCTCGACTGGTGGGTCTTGCAATCAATACCCACTCTTAATCTTCACTAGACTGGATCATTACAAAATCTTGTTTTGATTCTTGGAAAGGGATCATTTCTGAACCACAAAGTGCTCAGTATGCAATTCCATTTGCAGTAACAGAGGTGATGCTATATTTTTTGATCAAATTTCAACTCAATTCAATCAAAAAAAAAAAATAGCCGGAGGTAAAAAACATGGTTGGAAATTATCAAACTTCCATGTTTTAGTTTTTTTACAAATCGAAGCTCCAACATTAGCGAGTAGCCAAATTGACAATACATTTGCATGTAGAGGAGCAGCTAGCAAACACCTTCGTTAACTTGCGTGCTTATGTACATAGTACAAACAACTATGAATAATTCAAGCAATAGTAACAGTTAAGCTCCAAATTTATTCTTCCTTGAACACAGTTACATAATCAATCAAAACAATTCATATCATCAGTTGGACTTCAGGGTTCTATGGAACGTTTTATGAAAAAATGATTCCATGGACAACAAACATTAGGAGTTGTTGAAGGCTAGCTCTTGAAAGACCTTTCCCCTGTGCTCGAAGTTTCTGAACTCGTCAAAGCTTGCACAGCCAGGACATAGCACAATCAGATCCTGTAACACCCCAAATCCAGTTCACGCTCGTGAACTGAACCAACATGTTACTGGCCCCAATTAGGTCGGCTAACCCGAACTTAACTCGTGCAAATCTAATCTCGGCGTCTTAAGATGAAGATACAACACTCCATACATAGATTAATGCTCAGAATCCTAATACGATACTACATGGATAACATGCAAACTAAATTACACGTCAACGACAATTGCAATAAATCAATAAGAAATTCTAAAAATAAAACCGGTAGAGTCTCCCCTAAATTGGCAATTAGGGTCCACCCTGTCAAAAATCATCATATGCAAATATATATTTATATATCAACAACTTCATTCACTCAGAATCTAATCTACTGTATATTCATTCCGAAGTTTGGGTCTCAGCCCACTTGTGCAATCTATTCATGTTTCACATTCTGTCATCATGTCTTAGCATTCAATCATGTCAATCTCAATGTAAGAACATCATAAATAAAATATTAACCACTCTATCGATTGATGTGTGTGCAAGCGACATCAATGCTCCTTTGTCCAAGCTGACACATTCAAGTCATGATTATCACCTAAATATATATAAAGAAAAACGTCAGTAACAAGCGTTACTGGTCTAAAATATAACTATAACAAACTGGCTATGAGAGAAAACTCTCATATGAAAGAAAATGGTCGTATACTCCTCGTAAACACTCTGAAGGGCACCTACTAAGGAGCCACTGGGCTGTAGACCCGGTAGCATCCCGAACTGACTGCTTTGTTGATGCCTCTCTTGGCATTTTTCTCATTTCATCTTCTTGGTCCATATGCATATCCTAAGCCCTCTCCTTTCCTCCATAATTCTACTGGCCTTGAGCACAAAGGCCGAGTACTCTCCGGCAGTCGCCTTTAGTACCCTTTGAACCACAAGTCTAGATATGGGCTGTACTGAACACTACCCGTAAACCTCTACGTTCTCCGGGTGTGAGGAACTCAAACGCAGAGTTGTAAGGATCCCTCAGAAATAGAACAGTCTCCTCACTAATCCAGAGCCCGCTTTGACTGTCATGGCATCCGCTCATGGTATGTGCTAGTCGGTTCACCATCTCTCGTCTCACTGAAAACGCGAAAACTACATAAATAGGTATGGGTAGAGATTTATATAATAGGCCCGAAGGCAACTTATGGTGGATCTTATTTTTGAAATAATTCTCGAGGGATCTCATCCTCGAGGGTTATTAATCCGGAAAACTATTCGGCTAAATGACCCAAGTTAAGTGAGATCCGATAAAACGCCACTTAACTCGTCCTGAAAGCAATGGAACAAGCATACAATAGAATAGAGGATAAAACAGAGACAAGTCCTAAACTGACCTGGTAGGAGCTCTAAACATGTCATCGTGCCTGGGCGGCGATCTCTTACTTCGTACCTAAACATCAAATCTAAAAACTGACGCCCGCTAACTAAATGACGCATCAACTGGACATGAACATTACACGCAACATAATAATCATCCCACAATCAACAATCAAATAATCATAAATATAAATAAGCCTAACTTATACTAATCATACCAATTTTATTCTGTTTTACTAAGTTACGTTGTGGTCACTTATCACGTTCAGACTAGATCTACCTCATTAGATCACTTACTATTCATTCGCAATTGCTCAAATCATGCAATCATCACTTCTTCCGTAATTAGGCATTAACCACATCGACTAATCAATCCTAGCATGTTATGGTAACAATCATCAATTTAAATCATTAACTCGGAGGTAATTATACCTTACGTCGTCGACAATCGGCGACGGCTAGGGTTTCGTCATGCGTCTCAGAGCTCAAATTCGGCTCTCGTCAGCGTCCAAAGTTTGATCAAGTTCGACTGGATGAGCCTCGCAGAAGATCCGACGAATTTCAGTGAATCCGATTTTCAGGCGTGTTCCCGCGGTTTTCCGGCAATTTACAGTGGTTTCCGGCGACAGTCACCCGCAGCGTCTACTGGACGGATAGCGGTCATATTGGGTACCATTGGCACCAGCTCGGCGAGCCCGATGCATCTACGGCATCAAGACGGTCGGCCAAGGCGGCGGCTCGCCGAAAAATAGCTAAAACAGGGGCTGGCCGTGGTGGTGTGGAGATTCGGCCGGGATGGGCCACGCTGGCCTCCGTTCTAGTCGGGAAAGGTCGTGGGTTGGTTGAAGGTGCCAAGGCAACCATCCGATCGTGGCGGCAATGGTCGCCGGCGCCGGAATCGACGACTCAAGCGCGTCGCTAGGCGTGGCGATTTTGGCATCGCGGCGGCCAGACGGTGGCCGGTTGGTCGGGGAGGCAAGGCAACGCCGCGGAGGGGCCTGGTGGCGATGATCGGCGGCAGGCCGGCGGCGACGACAAGCAAAAGGGGCGGTCGTGCAAGGGTTTGGACGGGGAAGAAGAAAAAGTCTAGGGGTGGTCGATGGCAATGTCGTAAATAAGACTTAACTCTAGTCCGGCTCGAGTCAAGAATAATAACTAAGTCGTCAAAAATCCTAAAAAATATCTATCAAAATCGGGAAAAATCCCATAAAATAAAACAAACATCACAACATCATAATGACATGCTCTAGAACTAAAAACCCATCCAAACTGTCTGTTACGCTTCCTAACGCGATAAACTGCCTAAAACTACTTCTATGATCCATTATATATAAAAATAAAAACGTAACTGATGTACTCTCATATATTCTGATAACTCATCCTTTTCTGCTGTATTCATGACGTTAACATCATATACTTAGATATCCGTGACCCTCATGGCTCATACACGTGACCGGCGTTGGCTCAGTACATGTGTTCTGAACATACTCGACTAAAAAATAATGGTCGAACCGATTGGTTCTGATTATAAAACCCTGACTCGAATCGTAGGTTTTACAGATCCCCTGCTCATGTTAAAGTAAAATGAAGTCCGCTTCAATTTTGTGCATGAAACAACTTTACATAACTTTCAAATCACTTTCTTTCCCGCCGTTTTTATAACTTTGACATGCATTTCAGTGTCTCAGTTTGGGCCCGTGCACAGCATATTCAGAGCCATCTGAAAGCCATACATAGAGGAACCGTCCTCTCAATTGCTACTATATGAACACGGTTACACAGCAATGGGAAGATTCCCTAGATGTGATGGGCATTCTAGCAAGTCATAAAAGAACTTTTGGGCAGACGGGCAAGACCTTTTGCCATGCAAAAGAGCTGAGAAATCGAGAGAAACCATTGTGTCTCAACTCTAAATGAGCTAAACATATTTGAATACAGCAAGCTGGACTGTGCAAACATGGAGAGTTGATATTCATCTGGGCATTCTTAAGTACTTGGATTTCAATTCATTTGAACTCTACGGGATGTTAATACCAATCTTTCAAAAAATAAACTGGAGGAGAAAAGGCAAACCATTTGCTGCAATCGTCCTTGCAATATCTACAGCTCTTCCCAAGTTTTGGGTAGCAATGCAAGGAATTGAAAGACCACCATGTTGGAGTGCTTTCTGAATCCCAACTGATGATGCTCCAAACTGAAAAGCAATTGAAGATTAGTTTTTGGAAGTGGGAGACCCAAAAGCTTCAAAATGGGCTTATTCAAGTGTTAAACAACTTTAAAAAATACATTTTTCATAAATTAGGTTCTACATATGCATATTCAAATGTACACAACTTAAAAAAATGCATCTTTCATACCGTAACAACACCTCGGTGATGCTGTAAAGGTTCTACTAGCTTCATAAAGCAATTGATTGTTCCAGAAGTAGAGACCTGCAGATGTCACAAACTCACAAATAATAAAAGCAAGCATGACGTAATATGAATATGGATGTGCTCAACATAAAGATTGCCAGGTAAGAGAATGATTCAGCTACGTAAAAGACCAATGATGCTCGTCCTGGAAAAATTAACTCTGATCAAGACTATGGACCTTTACCAGTCAGAGATTTACCATTCTGGGCAGTCATGTAGAAAAGAAAACATTTGAAACGAGGGAACTGAATTTAAGGTGAGCAATACAAGATGACTTCTATGAATTATACAATGTCTAATTTTTATTGTCTTGTGCAGGGAAAGATGAGAACAGATGCTTCTGATAATGATTTGGATGAGGTATATAATTAATGGAGAAAAATAACTATGCTATTGTGGAACTAAAATGATAATTACCTTCCATTGTACAAGGAAATAAACTTCTCCCCTTCTTTCTCTTTTCTCACCTCTAGCAGAAATTTTTAATAATTGTTATCGTCAACTGCAGTAGCTTGTTTTTATTTAAATCAACCGGCTGATGATAAAAAAATTAGTTAAAAACTATTGAAAGGACAACCAATGGTTCTTTGATTTTTTTGCCATTATTCTTAGTTCCTACTTGAATGGGTAGTAGGCTAGCAAATAAGTTATATAATCCAATGTCTTGGAAGAGGAAAGGGGTTTCTTGATTTGTGAGAGGTGTAGATACATGCTCTAATTTTTTGTCTATAAGGATGGGTTTAGATCGGATATGGATCAGGTATTTACTAAGTCTATATGTGATCTAAATCCAAAAATCTCAACCTGATCCAAATCTGAAGTTTGCATCCATTTCATTTATCATCATGTCCATTTCTCATCCAAATATGTCAAGCTGTATTTGATCTGTATTCGACCTAATTGAACAAAATAATATAAATAATACAATTTTTAATATAAAAATAGAGTAAAAATAATAATAAATATTATTTTAAATATTTTAAAATATAATTTTATAAAAATATCATCTATTTGCATTGGACTTGGATTGAATCAACCCCAACCCGTATCTGGTCAAAAAATTTTCTAATATATTATGTATCCTAAAAGGCCAAACCCAAATCGATCCAAATTAGTTCGGATCATATATAAACAGATCGGTTATTGATAGGATCTATTGATATCCGAGATCCAAGCCCATCCCTATTTGTCTATTTCTTTTCTATTTAAATGCATGGTTGATGTTTTTGGCAATGGTAAGTGACCTCTTCGTGCATGCTATTTGTTCACATATTATTTAATGCTTCCATAGTTACCTTTTTTTAGGAATTTTTTATCCAGGAATTTAGTTTTGTTTATTTATTTCATTTAGCTTCTCAACTGCCAAATTGTGTATTGGTTTTGCTTGCGTTTGCTTGATTGGTGCTAATATTTGAGGTTTATCGGCTTCAGGCATGGGCATCGCTTGAATACCATGGTAGGGAAAGCAGTATATCAAGCGAGTATCGGCAGAAGATGACGTCTGAGGAGGGTTCAAATATAGAGTTTAATATGAGCGCGTACGCTTTTAATTGTGAAATAGCATTATTCTTAAGTGCAATCCAAAGATTCCTTAACTTTTAATACTTATTTGTTTCATATGAAGGTCTGCTTATCTTAATTCTATGTGTCCTGCAACATCCACTGACTTGAAAGATAAAGGTCCTTTGAAAAGGTAAGTTGTCTTGATGGCAGAGTTTCAATAATAGATTACCCCTTGTGCCTGTTTCCCCTTTCAATATGTTATGATTAGTGTTTATATGTAGATGAAGAAAGTATCATTGCTTTGTAGGATATTGCTTTCTCTGCCTATAGAGGACAGGTTTAAAAGATTGTTTTCTGAGGTCATTCTGTTGAGATATTCCCTCCCATGAGAAAGCGTTCAGTCACATTGAAAGTCGTGAAGACATGAAGATAAACCAAGAGGTACGACGAATTCAATGAGAATTTGTGGAATACGTGAAGAGACTCATTAGTGAGGATTCCAATGCTCAAGAAGTAGTGTTTGGAGTTGGCTCTTCATTTCCAAGTGGTATTCATATCTCTAGTCTATAAATATGTGATTAGAGGTATGTGTTCGGTGTGCTTTCCCTTTGGGGAAGTTCCATGGAGTGTTCTCCTTTGGGGGAGACTTGAGGGATTACAGATCTAGACAGGGTCACTATTGGTAGTGCATGTGGGAGAAGAAAGTGAAATTGTTTGTTGTGAGGTGAAGATATGACTTCGGGTTCTTCGACAAGATCAACAGTGGTTAATTTCTTTTCTTTCTCTACCTCTGTCTGTGGATTGTAATTGGGATAGTGTTACTCTTTTGGGTGGAGTTTTCCACATTTGGGTAGAGTTTCTACTTTTATTGGGGTGAAGTTTTTCACACTTTGGTAGAATTTTCTACATGTATTGGGTGGAGTTTGTCCACATATAACGGGGAGTGGTTTCACTCACAAGGGGAGAGTTTGGAGAAGTTTTTCATCATCTCAAGTTGAAGTGGGGTCGTAATCCAGGGTGTGAGATTGATCCATTTTTCATTTGAGGTGTATGATATTTTTCTCAATTTCTCAAGAATTGTATCTTTCAGATCTTGTTATTGATCTAATTTATGTTAGGAGAGTTTTCTCAAATTTTATTTCGATACTTGATTGTAAGAGATTTCTTAATCAAAGTTGATCGAGTAGGTTGGTTTTCTTTTCTGTAAATTGGGAGGAAAGTTTCCATCCATTTTTATCTTCAGTGTCTCCTATTCATTTCATCGAGTAGGGGAAATATTTTCTGGCTTGTTTACGCTGGAGTGTATATTTCCCAACACATTCTTCTTGTCCAGTTCACTGGGGCTATATTTTTATTGTTAAAGCTGTTATTGTCAACCATGTTCATGTTGTATCCGTGCAAGTAACGAGGATTCCACAAAATGCAGCGAGTTCTTACAACCCCCGAGAACTTTCAATGCACGGGAACTTTTATGAACTATAACTTTCATTAGATTTATTGATTTTGAAAACGATGTGATCTAAGATGATGCAGTTTGTCGATGGTTGATTAAGTAATTTCATTTGCAGTAGATGCGGGCGTTAGTTTTTAGCCTGATTGTGTAAGTACGGTGTAGGAGCTCGCCGCCTAGGCGCGTGGACCCGTTTGGAGCTTCTACTAGGTCCGTTTAGGACTCGTTCTCTATTTTACGCTACTCTATTGTATATTTGATTTATCATGTGCTGGACAAGTTAAGTGGCGTTTTATCAGATCCCACTTAACTCGGGCCATTTAGCCAACAGTTTTATTTCAGATTAATAACCCTCGAGGATGAGATCCTTCGAGTTTGTTTTCGAACATCAAATCCAGCTCACGATGCCTTCGGGCCTATTGTATAAATCCCAACCCAGGCCTATATATGTATAGTTTGCGGGTTTTCGGTGAGAGATGGGACGAGGGATACTTGTGGCCACGTCTTCAGATAGGGCGTGTGCTTGGAAGAGCGGGCTCTAGAGCTGGGGAGAACCCACTTCATTCCCGAAGGATCCGGACAACTCCACCTTTGAGTTCCTCAAACCTGGAGAAGTGTGGAGGTTTACGGGTACTGCAATGCAGCGCATGTCTAGACTTGTGGTTCAAAGGGTACTGAAGGCGACTGCTTGAGAGTGCTCGGCCTTTGTGCTCAAGGCCAGGAGTAATATGGAAGGTGCAGAGGGCGGTAAGGAATGAAATTTGATGTGAGAAGCGATAGAGAAATGGCCAAGGTATGAGAATGAGAAAGAAAGGGGATGATGTCGACCCGATGGCGACGGCTCCCATATGTGCCCTGATGAGAGTTCTTGAGGAAGTATATGGTTTTGATTCAATAGGAGAGTTTGCTCTCTTGTGCCAGATTGATATGAGTTATTTTTCGGGCCGGTAACACTCGTTACTGACGGTTTTTCTATATATATGTAGGTGACAATGCGAGCAATGAAAGTTGTCGGGACTGCGGAGGAGCAGCACCGAACAGCACGCACATGTACCTGCCGCGTGTACCGTATAATGACGGTGTGTTATTGTTATGTAAATGATAATTTCGATGTGTTTACTTGAATGAATTACTTGTTATGAAACGAACTGATAAATATGAATGAGTAGGGAGCCTTGGAGTTCAAACTCGGCTCGGGTAAAAACGAATGAGATAATGATTTAATGTCATGGTAGATTGTTATGTGTTATCGTATTTTCATAAAATAGTATATATTTTGTTTTGGTTTCTCATTTGTTGTTTTGTCTTATTTTGCTTGTACATCATAGCATGCATGTAGGACCGCGTTAGAACCCAATCGTTCCCATTCATGCATTTCATATTTGCACCTCCATCTTGAGACGCCGAGAGTAGATCCTGGTCGGCTTAACCGAATCTAGTAGATTAGCGAACGGTTCGGTCGCTGGTGACATTTCCGGGTCGGTTCACGGGTGAGCCGAAACGGGGTGTTACACGTATTGCTCGGCTTCCCACCACCGGCCCCGCCCCAGCCTTGCCCGGCCTCACCTTGCCGGCCCTGCCCCGCCAGTCCCCCTCCTTGCGCCTTTGCCCCGCCCTGCCACCCTCGTCCCATCAGCCCCAAGTCCTGACCCATCCCCCGCCAACCTCGCCTCCCCCAGCCAGCAACGCCCCCCCTGTTGGAGTGAAGGGGCAGCGGCGGCGAAGGGAGAAAAAAGGCATTTTAAAATTAAAATTCCAATTTTACCCATGCTTAAATAATTTAATAAATATCATACCTAGGGTATTTTAATCATTGACCCAAATAACCGATTCTTCCCAATTTACCCCGATTCCAAATCGGATTTAAATCGGTCGAAATCAGGGTAAACCAGCCGATTTGGGGCCGACCGATTCGGCCCCAAAATCGGATCGGCACGCTGCCGATCTAATTTAAATCGGCCGATTCCACTCGGAATCGGCCGATTGGTGTATCCATGGTCATTACCCATTTTTGACCATTTTTATTAACAAAAAATAATTAATAATTATTAAATTTTATTTGAACCAAACAAGGATTTGACAATACAAAATCCTTGCCAAGTTTATAAATTTAGAGTCACTTACTTAGACCATATGTTTATGTTAAATTAATTTTTAAAAAAATATAATAATATAAAATTTTATTTAATGTACTAATAGTAATACTTCTTATATATATTAATTAATATAATTATATTTTTATTTTAAAAAAAATAAATATAATATTAAATCGATAAAATAGTAACGATAATAAAACGATAACCCACTAGACATGTCTATTGCACGTGGCTATAAATTGGCCTTTACAAGCATGTCAACCACGACTTATTTTTGAGCAAAATTTTTAACAGCTTCACCTATTAAAACCAAAATTTTCTCAAGCATTTCAAATTTCTAACTGAATAATTTTATTTTTTCTCCATAATTATATTTTTGGTGTCCTCATAGAGGAGGGTGGCTCTTACTTTTCCCCGCATCGACTCCAAGTAGTGTGGCACTTGGGGACGCCAGAGCGATACCAACGGGGGCACCCAGTCGATGCTCATCCCCATTGGCGAACGGTATTAAAAATAAAATACCATAAAATAAAAATTTGACTCTTTCCCAACTCAAGTCAATATTACAAAATAATTTTTATAAAAAAATTTCGTAATAATGACTCTCTCCTGACTCGAGTCAATATTACAAAATAAACTTAAAAAAATTAAAAATAATTTCATAATAAAAACTTGACTTGAGTCAAGTTATTCAAGTTAGAATTTGATTATTTTATTTATGGTATTTTACTATATTTTTGTATATTTTTTGAGATGTATTTCGTAATATTCACTTGAGTAAAGAGCGGGTCAAGTTTCTTATATTTTGTAGGATTTATTTTATAATATCGACTCGAGTCATGAGCGAGTTAAGTTTTTATTACCAAATTATTTTTAAATTATTTTTAAATTTATTTCGTAATATTGACTCGAGTCAAGAGCGAGTTAAGTTATTATTATAAAATTATTTTATTTTATTTTATTAAATTTATTTCATAATATTGATTCGAGTCGGAAAGGAAATTGTCGAGTCAATATTTCTTAATATTTGTGATTAAATAAAATAAAATAATCAAGTTTTATTAGAACTCAATTATTTTATTTTATGGTATTTTACTATACTTTTTATATTTTTTAGGACATATTTTGTAACATTGACTCGAGTCGGGACCACGTCAAAATTTTTATTACGAAACTACCCCCGCCCATTTGCTTTCTCCCCTATTTTGTCGTGCCACCCCATTGTTGTCGACCTCACTGTCGGCCGCCCCCTGCCAGCCAGCGCTCGAGGAGGGGATGAGGGGTGCTGCGGAGGGGCGGAGGCAAAAATGCGCTGCCGGGGCGACAGTGGGGGGAGGGGGAATGCACGGGTGGGGGAGCGGCGCTAGGGGAGGGGGATTGGGGTGGGCCAGGCAGGGCAGAGCTTGGAGATACTCACGGCGTGGGTGGGGGAGAATATGGACAGGTGGCTGCAGGGGGACCGCCGTGGCAGGCAGAGACCCAGGGTCCGGCAGCTCGGGCATGAAGAGGAGGGGGGGGTGTAAAACCCACGATTCGAGTCAGGATTTTATATTCAGAATCGGTCGGTTCAACCGTTATTTTCGAGTCGAGTCAATTTCAAAACATGTGTACTGAGCCGACGCCGGTGTCGTGTATGAGCCATGAGGGTCATGCTGTCCCCAAGTATATGATGATAACGTCATGAACACAACAGAAAAGAATGAGTTATCAGAATATATGAGAGTATGCAGTTCATTTTTTTATTATGATATATAATGGATCGTAGAATTAGTTTTAGGCCGTTTACCGCGTTAGGACGCGTTACGGGCATTTTGGGTGGGTTGATAGTTCTAGAGCATATCATTACAATGTTTGGTATTTGTTTGATTTTACGGGATTTTTCCCGACTTTTATGAATTTTTTTAGGATTTAATACGACTTAGTTATTATACTTGACTCGAGCCGGAGATGAGTCAAGTCTTATTTACGAAATTGCCACCCCAGTTATTTTTCCCCTCCCGATACCTTCCCAAACCCGGACGCCGCCCCCGTGCAGCATCGCCGGCGCCGCTGCCGGCACCGCCCGATTGCCGATAGTCGCCGCCCAGCCCCGCGATGACGTCGCCGTGCTGCCCCGACCAAGTCCGACCCCCATCGGGCTGCCGCGATGCGAGAAAGCCACGCTGCGATGCCGCACCCGCGTTGCGCTCCCGTCGCCGATTCCGCCGCCGGCGACCAGCGCTGCCGCGATCGGTCAGTCGCCTCAGCATCCTCAGCTCTCCAGCGACCTTCCCCGACCGGAACGGAGGCCATCGCCGCCCTGGCCGGCTGGATCTAGCCACCCATCGCCGCCGGCCCTGTTTATGCATTTTCCCGCGAGCCGCCACCTCTGTTGGCCGCGCCGACCTCATAGATGAGTCGGGCTCGCCGAGCCAGTTCCAAGGGTACCCAACACGACCACTTTCCGGCTAGTAGACGCCGCCGGCAACTGTCGCCGGAAAATAGCCGGAAGCTGTCGGAAAACCGCCAAAACCGTCGGAAAACCGGAATTTCTGGAATTCGCTGGAATTCACCGGATCTTCCGCGGGGCTCACCCAGTCAAGCCCGATCGAACGTCGGATGCCGAGGAGCATCGAATTTGAGCTCCGAGACATGCAACGGAACCCCAGCCATCGCCGATTGCCGACTACGTGAGGTATAATTACCTCCGATTGAGTTATTTAAAATTGATGATGATTGTTAGCATAGCATGTTAGAATTAACTAGTTGTCATGATGAATGCCATACTATGAATGAAGTAAGGATGTGGATGATGAGATTAAGTAAGTGATCTAATGAGATGAAGTATAAGCATGCTAATTGAGCACGATGTAACTTAGGAAACACGATAAATTGGAATGAATAGGATGATAGAATTATTTTCACTTTTATCATTATTGATTATTGATTATTGATCGATTATTTGAGGGATGATTATTATGTCGTGTGATATTCATTGATTTTGATGCATCATGTAGTTAGTGGGTGTTAGTATTTAGTTTTGATGTGTAGGTACGGAATAGGAGCTCGCCGCCTAGGCGCGATGACACGCTTGGAGCTTCTACCAGGTCCATTTAGGACTCGACTCTATTTTACATCTTTCTATTGTATGTTTGATTTATTTTCTGCAGGACGGGTTAAGTGGCATTTTATCAGATCCCACTTAACTCGGGCCATTTAACTGAACATTTTCCGGATTAATAACCCCTCAAGGATGAGATCCCTCGAGGTTGATTTCGAAATAAGATCCACCAAAAGTTGCCTTCTAGTCTATTATATAACTCCCTACCCAAGCCTATATATATATATATACACACACACACACACACACACACATATATATATATATATATATATATATATATATATATAGTTTTCCCATTTCTGTGAGACGAGAGATGGAGAAATCGATTGCACGTACCATGCAGAGGATGCCGTGACAGTCAAAGCGGGCTCTGGATTAGTGCCAGCGGACTGTTCCATTCTCGAGGGATCCTGACAACTCCGCGTTTGAGTTCCTCACACCTGGAGAACGTGGAGGTTTACCGGTACTGTTTAGTACAGCGCATGTCCGGACTTGTGGTTCAAAGGGTACTAAAGGCGATTGCCTGAGAGTACTCGGCCTTCGTGCTCAAGGCCAGGAGAAATATGGAGGTAAGGAGAGGGCTTAGGATAAAGTTTCACGAGAAGTACTGAAAAAGAAGTGCCGAGAGCGGCACAGTACCAGCAGCAGATCAGTAAGTTTGGGATACTACTGGGTCTGCAGCCCAGTGGCTCCTCAGTAGTGCCCTTCAGAGTGTTCACGTGGAATATATGATGTTTTCTTTCATATGAGAGTTTGCTCTCATAGCCAGCTTGTTATAGTTATTTTATTTTCCGGACCAGTAACACTTGTTACTGACGTGTTTTTATACTATATGTAGGTAATAATCACGAGTTGGAGGAGCAAGCTTAGACGGAGGAGCAATGAGGTCTTGTACACACACACATGTTAGATTTCTGAATGTTTAATGTTGTGTTGTTATGTTATTATATTGTGAATGACATGTTCAAATGCATGAGACATGATAGAATGTGAACATGATCAGAGATGCGCAGCAGAAGCGTGGTGGGTTGAAACCCCAGCTTCAGAATGAATTCATAATATGTAGATTTTGTGTGAATGAAATCATGGATGCATGCATGTATATATATATATATATATATATATATATATATATTATTTTGACAGGGTGGGCCCATAATTGAACTTTTAGGCGAGTCCCTGTCTGTTTTATTTTAGAATTCTTATCGTAATTGTAATGATGTGAAATTTAGGTTGCATGTCATCCATGTAGTATCATGTTAGGGTTTTATGCAGTTATCCGTGCATGACAAGTCGTATCTACATCTTAAGATGTCGAGATTAGATCCGCACGAGTTAGGTTCGAGTTAGCCGACCTAACCGGGGCCTGTAACATGCCGGTTTGGTTCACAAGCGTGAACCAGATTTGGGGTGTTACGGGGGGGGGGGGTAATGTGGATGGGGTGGGGCGGTTCGGTGGCTGCGGGGGGACCACCGTGGTGGGCGGTGACCCGGGGGCTAGAAGCGGCGTGGGGTTGAGCAGCCCGAGGGGGGCTGGAAAGGCTGGCTGCAGGGGGCGGGGGTGTGGTAGAATGAGGAGAGCAGGGCAGTGCGCTGCCAAAAGCAGGCAGCGCACTGCAGTTAACCTCATTTTATGATATATTAGATTTTCTTTTATGACAGTTGTTAATAATTTCATATTATCTTAGAGCACATTACTGTCTTTCCCTTCATAGATTATATTTTTTTAATAGTTTGTGCGTTAAATTGCTCTTGTATCATATGTGAAGGTTGGTAATTGAACTTCACTGAGGGTCTCAATTAAACTGGCAGCTCTTCCTTACAGCCCCATTCTCTGCTCCCTGTGATGCTAGGTTTTCAGAAGAAGGTACACAACATTAGCTATTCCTCTATATGCATCTACATGACTTTTTTGCTCCGAGCATTTCTCCAAGAACTTATCATGGATTTTGTTCATTGGAAAGTGAATTGGCGATTTAGAGGAGTTACTTGTGTGGGAACGTTGGTCTATGTCCACTTGCAGTGAGAGAGTTCCTTATTGCTTTCAAAGAAGAGTGTTGGACATATTAATCCGTCCAATATTTGGGAAGATCCCAAATCTGTTAGAATTTTCTTATTTAAGAAAATTAACCTAATTAAACCCTATTTTTATTTAAATATTTTTTTTGTGTGATAAGAGTCTAAATTAAAGAATAAATATTTGTGTAGGAGTCTTATTGAGTTTTTCTATAAATAAGACTCCCCACTAATAGAAAACACATTAATTATTTTCTTAGAACTCCCCTTAATAGAAAACACAAAAATTAGTTTCTTCCGGAGAGAAAATGGGTGGAGAAAAAGGTTTGATGCTTGGCTTTGGGGATCTAGGCTGTAGATCTATGTTCTTCTAGTAATTATGGGTTGAATCAACTTGTGAGAATGCCTTCGATCTATTCCACTACAAAGATATGTGTTCTAATCTTTGATTTATTAAAATCATCAAAGAACATAGCACAAAGGTGCGAAAAGGACCACATGCATGAAAGCATAGAATTACTCTTACACAAAAATTAAGCATCATATCAAATCCTATTAATTGATTATTCAGATAAGAACGAGAGCAAAGTATCCCATCACATCTAGGGCTATAAAATGAGGGAGCGAGCCGAACTCAACTTGTGCTCATCGACTCAAGATCGAACGAGTTTTGAAATTTTGAAGAACTCAAAACCAATTAGTTTGGGAGCTTGAAACTAGCTCATTTGGGAGATCGAAACCGGCTCGATCATAAGGTCGATAGTAGCTCGCGTAGAAAAAAACATACAGTTATACAGATTAAAATTAACAAAATAGTCTATGAACATATTTTTATAAACTATCTCAATAATAAAAGGTTTTTTCAAGTTTCAACCCTTTTTCAATTTTTTTAAAAAAATACCTTCGACATCATTCAAGAGTATACGTTTCCAAAAAAAATAAATACTTAGTACTGTAAACCCAAAATTGAAAAAAAGTTATCAAAAGTCTATATTTTATAGCCTTCATTCATATTTAGACAACTTTTATCCAGCCTTTATCCTGGAAAAAAAATTAACAGATATCATCCATTGTGAGATGTTAGATTAAATAAAAAAATTTTTTTGTAAAAGGAATAAATGTATTTTAGTATCATCCCCGATGAATAAAGTTTATGGGTGTATTGTAATAACTACGAAGGCCATAACAACTAGCAAGTAGTACCCTAGCGTAGATATTAAAATTTTAAACATTCTTTGTATTTGAATATATGGTGCAAAAGCAAACCAATAGAAGTAAATATTAAAGAACTCTATTTCACTTTTGGATCTAAAAAATTAAATATAAAATTAAGATATAGTCGTACTTCAATTTACTAGATAAATAGTATTATAATATTAAAATATATAAATAATCTAAAAACACAATCATGCCAAGACAAATAAGAAGAGGCAATATTCATTATTAAATAACAAGCACTTAGGAGTAATATGTATAATGTAAATCATTACCTAAGTCATTTTTCTCATCATCACATCTCTCTTCACAATAACATGGGCACAGTCAATCTTGAGCACAAACTAAAGTTTCAATTGTGTTCGGTTTCAAGTTGCTACGATTATTAGGGTTGCTAATTGAGCAAGCCAGCTTGTGAGCATTTATCGTTCGGTTCGGCTTGACTCGATTCGAAACTTGACATTTAAGTGCTCGAGCTCGAATTCAAATCTTTCGAGCTGAGCTTGAGGAAGGTCGTGTTCAACTCGACTCGACTCGATAAAATAATATAATAATATAGTTTTTATATTATATTATATTATATATATATATATATATACAATACAATAACAAAGAAGTGAGATAGTTGAGATGGTTAGTATTCAAGTGATGACCTCAAGGGTGTGGGTTCAATCCACATTGATTGCATTTTTTTAAGCCGGTTTTGAGCTCACAAACGAGCTGAGTTCGAGCTAGGGAAAATTAAATAGTTTAAGTGTATTCGAGTTTAAGTCCAGCTCGAACGCATAAAAGATATTCGAGTCGAACTCGAGCATGTATGTTCAAAACTCGTTCGATCTCGAGTCAAGTTGGAATGAGTTTCAAACTATTTGAGCCGAGTTCGAACACAAGTTGAGCTCGGCTGGCTCGCTCGATTAGCACCCCCCAACGATTATCACTAAAAACTTTCCCACCTATATTAAAAGCAAATTATGACGCTACTAAAGAAAGTGAAATGGCTAAAATATCCTTTGCTATGACCCCCAAGGTTTTATATTTCAATGAAGAGGTTTTTCAATAATCCAAAAACATCAAAATGTGCTCCATGATTAACTTTAATTCTTTGTTCTTCAAGATATACATCTATGTCTGTTTTCTTCATATGGAACTGCTCACGAGAATTCATAAATCTTTCAAATTCTTCTTTCTTCAAGATATACATTTATGCTTGTTTTCTTCACATGGAACTGCTCACGAGAATTCATAAATCTTTCAAATTCCTCCTCATCGGTGAGTATTTTTTCTCCACTTTCATTTTCAAGAAAGTAGTCATGATCCAAGTTATTCCTCAATTTGTTCTCATAGAATTTTTATATGCCTTTTAAAACATCTTCAACCCTTTTCATTTCAGCCTGAAGAGTTGACTAAGAATGATAAATTTTGAGGAAAACAAATTCAACCCTTCCCAATTTATATCTTGGATCTAGTACAGATGTAATGGCTAAAGCTAAATTATTTTCTACCCAATAGTTGTCATATTCATCTTTCATGCTATCAACCATTTTATATATATATACTCGCAGATGAACATGAAGGTAATCTAATTTCTCTTTCACTTTTTAAAGTACTGCTAAAATATATTTGCCATTGGATACTTACTCATGGCGAAAACATTAGTTGCTTGATAAAATATTTTAAGTAAGTCTTCAATCTCATCATATTTATTCTAATCTGTATCAGATGAGCATGATTTAAAATTTTTATCTATACCTTTTAGATGATTAAAAACAAGTTTTACTGCTTTTACAAATCTCAACATCAAGTAAGTAGAATTCCAACGAGTTTGCACATCCAAATTCAATCATCTTGTGCTTGATATTCTAACATGTGCTAAAGAAGTGTCTAAAGCTTTCATTCTAGATGTAGATCCCTTGATATATTTAATTGACTCACGAACATTTTCAATAACTTATTTCACATGCACCAATCTAGCTTGAACAATTAAATTAAGAATATGAGCCGAACACCTAACATGGATAACATTACATCTAATAGTAAACTTCGCATTTGAAGGAAAACTACTTTTAAGAAGTGTTACCATGCTATTATTGACAGATGCATTGTTTAATATTAAGGTGAAAATTTTATCTCCAAGCCCCAATCCATCATCTACTCACTTACCAAATTCACCATTGCATAACTAGTATGAGGAGGGAAATAACAATAATTAAGAATCTTCTTGTATAGCTTCCAATCTGCATCCACATAATGCACTGTGAAACTCAAATATGACTTGGTTTGTCCAGATGTCTAAGTATTTTATGTAAAACAAACACTCTCTACTTCTTTCAACATATTCTTCAAAATGTTTTCTTTTTCGTGATACAATTTGATGTAATCATTCCATATAGTGTGTCGAGGATCTTCTGATGTCTTGGGTTAAGGGCCTTACACAACATGTTAAATCACTTGCTCTCTAGTGATCTGAAAGGTCTTTCATCCACTATAATTAAGATAAGAATTGCCAAGAAATGATGAAGTGGTAGATGAAAAGGAAAACTCCATGCATATATATAGATCATGCCCATAATTATCGTAAGTTTTTGTTTTTCAAATGTCACCCCAACCCAAGCTAATCTTTTGGCCAACTCATGGGATTGGCCCATAGATTGGTCCAATAGAAATTTTTTTACAATGGGTGTTTCATTCTTGATCCTTTCTTTAAGGAAAACCAAGGAAGAAATCGGAATCTAAATTGTCATCAACACCATAATAATATGGGTACGAATGACGCTTTTAAGATCTAATTTTATTAGAGAACCAATTTCATTTGTTCAAACTGGAAGAGATTTACAACCTCTTTCATATTACTAGTCTTCATTAGACTATGTTCCGTCAGGAAATTTCAAGCAATTTTTAATTAATCACTTTGACGAGATTAACATACTTTTAACGTGATGCATAGGACATATATGTTGATTATTCTTTATCAACTCTTCATGCGATGGGCGTTTAGATTGTGAGGCTATGAGAACAAACAAGTTTATTCGAAATTAAGTTTGACAATGGAATGTTGCAGCCCCCTCACCTTCATTTGTTTCTCTACCAATTCGGTTCTCCGAAACTTCAAAGCTCTTGAGCAAAGTCCTGACTTTGTTAATCACTGCTTCTCACCTTATACCTTCTTTTTTGTATGACCTCATTAACACAACAAAGGATGTGGATACACCACAGAACTACACAATAAGAAATTAACACATAAGTGACACTCCTGGGAAGTCTCAAGAGATGAAACTAGCGTCACATAAGTTTTAGGTGACGCCAGTGGTGCCTTACTTATGTCAGTGTCAGGATAAGCTTTAGTAAAGACTTTAAGTGAAATTATTTGAACTCGAATCGTTAATTCACTTGGAACGCCTATGGTAGGCATCACTTAAGGTCATCTTAAACGATACCCGCAATGGGCATCACTTAAAACGTTTTAAGTGATACCTTAATTTTCGTTTATGCCCATGACAAATTTTGTTGTTAGTGATACCTTATTTTTTGCAGTGCTGGTCATTTTATTCTTTGAAAGATATTAAAGTAATAAAGAATAATTTATGCGAAGATGCATGGATCATAAGATGTTCGAGAAACTTCTCCTTGTTGCATCTTGATTAGAGCGGACATGCGAACAAACAAATACCATTCTTGTGGTGCGTTCCAAGCAGTGAAAGGTATACTAAAGAACAATTGATTACATTAATTAAATCGTATTGTTAATCACGGTATCATTTCCAATTAAATTCTTTGATTAAAAAGAGAGCAAAGTATCCTATCATGTCCTAATTAAATAAGCTTAAGGTAACCATTTCAAGTTGCCCCACCAATATTGCAGTGGTGAAGCTGAGGGAGCTTTTGCATTAGTTACAACCAGAGGACTGCTGGCATTCCAATGGCCTAATGTGTGCTTTGTATGTTGAGGTAAAAGACTTCCAAGCGACTTTATTCAAACTGAAAATTATGGTACATTGTTTTCTTGAGAAATACATGTATGAAGATTCAGTTTCCCAGCTCAAATACATGCATGCATGCAGATTCAATTTCCTAGGTCTATGCTTTAAACAGTGTGACATTGCCATGACCAAGTGATCTCAACTACTGTATAGAAGTTATATATCATTTACTTATAATTGAAAGATTTCATGCCCATACGAATCATGGTATTAAAAACTATTGTGGGTAGGAGATATATTAGATGTGTGTGGCATGATGGTGGAATACACAATTCTAATATCCCCCTCACGATTTTGAATGGTTTTTCACGATGATAAGATGTTTCTTTTTGCAAATAATTATTTTTTCCTTTCGTAAGATGCAATGAAAGACTGATAAACATACTACCCAAGGCAGGCGAGCAAAATTTGCTTATTAAATCATTAGATATTCCATCGACTCTAATAATTTACAAGGATAAGATTTTGATTTTTTATATACATAATCCCAGTTCCAAAAACTAAAAAACAAGGCCAGCAAGCTTCTTCTTTCTTCTCTTTTCCTTTTGTTTTATGCTTTGTTGTAAATGTGCTATATGAATATGTGTACTTATATTATAATAATCTGCCATTTCTTAAACAAACAAGCTTGGGAATCCTAACAGCAAAGACAAAAAAGAAAAAGCAGCATTTTTTGAGATCCCTCGATAGCAAAGATCACATGGAAGAAAAAATGCCGGCCAAGTGTTCTAGTTGTAATGGTCGTGCAATGCTAGAGCTGGTCGAGACAATGGAGAATGACTGCAAAGGCCTAAAGGAGCATCCTAGCTCTGCCATATGCACGGTGCCACAAACCATGAGAGTGGTGAATCCGGTGGCCTACAAACCAAGAGTGGTTTCCATTGGGCCTTACCACTACCAACCAGAAAAGGGCCATCATGAATTGCAACCAGGTCAGGAGCTAAAACAGCTCTTTCTGCAAAACTTCCTCAAACGAAACGAAAATGTGTCATTGGGAGATTACATTGAACTGATCCAAGGTCTAGAACAAAAGCAAGAATGCACTACAAGGAAGATGTTTCCTTGAGCAGTGAAGAGTTTAACAAGGTCATGCTGCTTGATGGCTGCTTCATACTCGAGATTTTTCTTAAAAAACATAGGCGTGAATGGGTTGCAGACTACTTGCACCACGGCAAGAATGTGGTCGCGAGCTACACCGACTATGATCTACTCTTAGTGGAAAACAAACTACCCTCTTCTTAACCAACGCCAATGGTTTCCCTTTTCGCTAGGCAGTTTAGCTCTACAAAGTTATGAGGAACGATTGACTCACCAATTTGGCAGGATTAATGATTTTCGGGAAGAAAACGAGGGATCTTACTACCATTTGCTCCATCTGATTCACGCTCACATATACGGCCACTATCTCCCCCTCGACAGGCCTACCATTACCCATGTTCTGTCTGCTTCAAAGCTTGATGAAGAGGGCGTCAAGTTCGCGAAACCAGACGAGGCAACAAGCTTGTTCGAGATCAGTTACCGAGAAGGGACTCTTGAACTCCCCCAACTCGTCATCACGGATGCTTCTAAACGGATGTTTCATAAATTTATCGCCTTGGAGCAACTGTATCTGGGCTTTCCTCAGTATTTCACCACTTACGCTATCTTGCGCTACCTCATTACCTCCACCAAAGATGCAGATGTGCTAGAGAGGAGGGGACTTCTTGATTGGTGGGTTGGTAGCAACGAAGAGAATTGCCGTCTTCTTCTTCTTCCCAGTTCATACCTGGAACTGTCATAGGGCAAGAGAATTACCTCACTAGTACCTTTGCCCACCTCGTTCACCACTGTAAAGTTACAAGGCATAGGTGGATAGCCAAGTTGTATAAGGATTACTTCAGTAGTTGGA
>JAURVB010014153.1:0-38331 GCA_033002965.1 Piper betle | reverse complement strand
ACAAGTAGTATAATGATAAATTAAAGTATCGTCTCACAGGGAGATGAATTTCCTATAATTATTTAAAGTAAATGAAATGAAGAACAAAACAAACACAATGTACTTAACTAAATTTAAATAATTCTTTAAATTAAAGGAGAAGTTCAAATGATAAAACTTGTTATAGAGTAAAATTTCCCTTAACATGAATTTAATCATCACCATATCTTACTCTTATCTTTTATTCCTTTGGATTGTCAATCTAGGATAATTATATGACATGGTGGCTCCCACTCCTTCATGCATCTATTATTTTGCCTCAATTTCTACTTCCGGTGATAATTGATTAATAAACAAAATAATGCATTAAGATTTGCCTTACAACCGTATATGGTGTTGTGTATCTTTTGACCACAATGATAAACAAGTCAAAAGATTAGTCGTATGATGACTTATCAATGACTAATCTAATTAATTTCTCCCGAAATCTAATTAAATATCATAATCTAAGAAATAGACGATCAATCTATTCTTAGCATTATGGACATAATAATTCAAACAATCCGATTGAATAAAAGAGTAAGAGGCTGATATGAATCAAATTAAATCATGTTAAGTTCTATTCTTCTCTAGAATGAAAGAAAGGATTACTCCATAATGAAAATAGAAAACAATATAAAGAACAAACTAGTTTTTATTATTAAAAGAAAAGGAATTGCAAAAACTAAACTATTTCTTCCACTAAACTCTAAAGCTAAGAGATGAGATATGCTCAACAAGCAAATGACTACCCCTTTATGTAGAAGAGAAAATGGCCAAAAGATACAAGAATTCGAGGAGGGATTCCAAAATTTGATGTGGACTAATTGATTATGATGTCCGATGAAGCTTCCAACTCTCCGACAACGGTGCCAAAGTTATGTATAGCCATCCACATGGAGCTTTGTCATCGTCACAATTGTAGCCATCAACGGGTGGGGTTGAATGCTCTAACCAACAAATCCTAAGCTTAATTTGTTACATCTTTTTTGCATTAAAACTTCAAAATTAAGTATATCTCATAAAATATTAATTAACTAGAATATAACGAAAAATATCACCTAATTAATAATATTTATACCCAGAAAGTACAAAATTATATAAAAAACTTGGGTAAATATTGTATATTTTAAACACTTAACACACCCCCACACTTAAACTTTTACGCGTCATGAGCAAAATATAAAAAAAACAAAATATTACTATAAAAAATATTTAATCCCCATTATGTTCTCATATGATTCTCAATCAAACCCTAAAGAGTCAACAAGATGTCAATCAAATCAGTAATTCCCTTTCATCAATGACATCCAAAAGAAAGCTCTCCGTGTGTGTGTGATAGTTCATTGGCTTATCATTCTCATTTTCAACCAAGAGAATACAATCAAGCACATGCTTAAATATGTTACCTTACACTCCCATTTCCACTAATGTAGCTAATGCCATTTCAATGGAATCAATAGGTCTTTATAGGTTGTAATGGGGCTAGGGGTTTGGGACCAAAAATAGGATAAACAAGATAGAAAAATTAGAAGCTAATATGCACCCTAGGATTAAAAATCCTTTCTAAATCCTGACATACATGTACAATAAATCCCCAAACACTGTAACAATATAACACAAACTTCCTTAAATGTAGTAGCGAGTTGACCTAATATAATAACTAACTTTGCTTTGATTTTCCATTGGCTACCTGCTATATTTTCTTTTTCTTTCTTTTTCTTTTATTTCAAACTAGTGGAAGACTATTGCTTCATCTTGTGTATACCGGTGGAGGATCATTGCCTCATCTTTTTTCCATTTTCTTTTTACAAAGCAAAGTACCAATAAATCCACACTATCTTTTCAATCACTACTCTATGAAAAGCAATGCCTTCCCTCCATATTACTCAAAGTTTTATCCCTATTAGAATTTATAACCAATTCAAAACACTGGGTGCTAGGACTCAAGCAAAAAGATATATTTTCAATAAAAAGGGCAAGGCTAAAATAAGGGTAATCAAACAAACACGTATAATAAAGGCCGTGAAATTGTGTACAGAGGATAATTCATATTAGGTAGGCTTGAAGAAAGGCCTAGACTCATTAAAAAGAAATGCCTATATCATTTTCCATCTACATGGCAAGCAAAATATTTCTCCTCGAAAGTCCTTAGGGAAAATTCTAAAAGTCATGACCATCATGTGCAATCCTTATTGCAAAACATTCATTGAAATCATCTAAACTAAAGGATTGTGAAAATAATATAAAGTAGAGAATCAACTCCCGACTGCAATCTTTTACTCAGTTCATCCCTCATATCAATTAATCAAGTTTTCCTAAGAAAAGTAAGACTAATTCACATGTATCTATCATTGAACCAAGAGACTAAAATACTATTATATAATAAAATTTTTACACTAAACTACACTATATATATGTATATCTAAATCTAAACATGAGGCCAGCATGAAAAATATGCATAAAATTAACGCATCTGCCCCAAACTTAAACTAAACATTGTCCTCAAAAATAAAAATAAAGAAAAAGAAGTGAAAGAGAACTCCCTCATATCAATTAGTCGATGGATGATTATCATGAACAATTGAATTTACACTTAACCCATTCTTCAAAATAAAAAGAAATATTAAAAAAATCTACAAATGAAAGTAAAATTTTTAAAAGAAATCGCTTGGGTTGCCTACCAAGAAGTGCTTGGTTTAACATCTACAGCCTGACCATCTTGATAATCTCCAAATTAGGTGGTACTTGAACTGTTGGCAGTAATCTGTGACATTGTAGATCTAAGGTTTCCACAACTTTGAATCTCCTAGACAAGATTGGTTGTGAATCTAATACTTTAACCATATCTTCCAAATCAGTATCATCTTCACAAAGAAATTTATGGCATTATGTACTGAATCACTCAACTGATCCCCTTTGTACATTATTTTATCAAATAGTTCAATCTTAGAACAATCATATGTTTCATCCGGGCAATTCATGGATTTAAAGATGTTAAATGTGACACAATCGTTGTTTACTCTAAGTGTAAGTTTTCCTATAGCTACGTCGATTAATGTTCTCTCAGTTGCTAAGAAACCTCTTCCAACAATGAGTGGTATATGGTCATTCCTTCCGTCCATTGCAAGCACCACAAAATTTGCTGGAAAGATAAACTTGTCAACCTTTATTAAAACATCTTCAATAAATCCTTTAGGATATACCAATGACCGGTCAGCCAACTGGAGTGTGATGTTGGTAGGAGCAATATCCTGGATTCCTAACCTTTTGAAAACAGAAAAAGGCATAAGATTAATGCTAGAACTTAAGTTACATAAAGCATTACAATGAATATTTCCTCCAATTGAACATGGAATCACAAATTTGCCCGGGTCTTTCAACTTAGGAGGTAGTTTTCTTTGGAGGACAACACTACATTCCTCTGTCATGGCTACAACTTCATTGTCATCTACTCTAATATGTTTATCTCCATGTGTCTATCTCTATAGAGGTAGTTGCTATCAACTTTGCTAAGGTTGTCCAAACATGTGTCTCTGATATGGAGGGAACTGGATCATGGTGGTGATGTGTACACTGGTGAACCTATGTTGAGCCCACACTAATCTCCTAAAATCTTGGGTGACTCCTCCTATAAGCGCTAACTGGTTATCAATAGCAATCACTGATCTGTGTTCATGCATTTGTTTGTTGAAGAGTGGCCAATAATATTGTTGGGACAGACATACACTAGTGGGAGAGGGGAGGCAGTGAAGTGTCCGTGGCACTGTAGATCCACCTCACTACTCATCCTCATCCATTATTATCACCTGAAAGTCGTCCATCCAAGTCATCTAATCCAAATTCTCATCTGTACTCCAAGTGCTATGAGTTCTTATGTGGATCTACTAACATAACCACACCTCCATCCACAATAATCTTATCTGAAAGTCTTAACTTCTCCAAGGTTGACCTCGGACTATACCTAATGGATTTATTTAAGGCACTCAATGGTCCATGCTCTTGTGTCACATAACTCTGCCAGTGTCTACATATGTCAACTCCCTACTAGTGCTATCTTTTATAACTCCCCCTTGCGATGTACACTATGTTCCAAGGAAGGAGGGCCAATGTGAGGACATGTAAAAGATCAGTAAGTGCTACAATGTGGTTGCCAAAGTTCTAGGTACTCCTGATCGCCATCCAACTCAATCTCTACTAATTGAACATGTGGATACTCTAAGTCGTTCTAATCTCTAGCACAGAAAAAGGACCGGACGAGTCTCTAAGCTTATCTTGACATGCATATGAGATCCATGATGGCATCTACTTAAATCATGATCTCATATCCACCTCATAACTTCTCTATAACCGCAAACATTGAAACATGCACTGCTCAGGTTTGATTGAGCACACCATCTGAAATCCTAAGAAATAAAAAATAAAGGAAATAACTCTACAAACTTCGCTTAAAATATTCCATCTCAATTGACTAAGACATGACTTTGATACAAAAAACTGTATCACCCTAATTTCAGTTCACCTAAGAACCGAATTAGAAATGTTATGATCGAATTAAGTCATGTCTAAAGCTGCTAGCCTATAAGACTCGATCAATAATATATATAAAAATAACTAGCTTGGCTTCAAAAGAATGGAAGACATTGCTAAATATAGGTGAAAACTCATCAAATATATATCAAAATATTAAAGAAAATAACTGCGCTAAGCTCAAGTGTATATAACATTTATCTATCCTCCCACCAAAGCTGACTCAGGATCACAAGACCTACATATATAATAGGAAAAACATCAGTAACAGGTGTTACTTGTCCAAAAATAACTAATAGTCAAACTGTCACAGGGGAGCTGTCCTGTTAAATAAAATCATTTATATATTTCTTCACAGAATCTCTCATAAGACAGCTAATTAGGAGTTGTCAACCTCTGTTCGACATCATCCCATTCTTACTCATTTCTTGCCTCGACAACATTTAAAACTATCCCTTGCACAGGAATATCAATTTCTTTTCCTAGTTCCTTCACCCCTCTAAATCCTTAGTATCACTCCTTGCCCTAAGCACAGTGGTCAAGTACTCTTAGGCTTGTGCCTTAAGTACCCATTGAAACCACAAGTTTGGACATGCATTACATTGCAGTACCCTTAATCCTCCATATTTCTTTGGTTTTAAGTAATTCAAAGCAGTTGCTAGGCTCCTTTAGGAATTGAACGACTGACTCACTAATCTAGAGCCTGCTTTGACTGACACACACCCACTCACATAGAGAGAATGTTGGTTTTCCCTTGCTTCAGTTAACACGTGCCCCCTCACGTGGCGTGGTTGTAGATTTTCCCTTGTCTCATGTCATTGAAAAGTATTGATAAAATCATATATAGGCCTGAGAAGGGATTTATATAATAGGCCCGAAGGCAACTTGTGGTGGATCTTATTTTTGAAATCATACTTGAGGGATCTCATCCTCGAGGGTTCTTAATCACGGAAGTAAAATATGTCTAAATGGACCGTGTTAAGTGGGGTTCAACAAAACAACCACTTAACATGTCCTGCGATCAAGAAATCAAACAAGGATCAAACTATAGCGATAAGAAGTGAGAAGAGTTCTAACGGACCTGTGGTCCAAGCGCAAAGCATGAGCTTTCATTTATGGCAAGCTCGGACTCTGAAACCTCCATCAAAACCCACTGCTAGGTAAAATATTGACGTGTCTATATGATGCATGCCCGTAGTATGTACTTACATTATTAATACATCATAATGAAGAAGACAGTACTAAATAAACCTACAACTAAACATCTAGAATGAAAATCGAGGCATAATAAAAGAAATAACTAATAAATAAATAAATACACTCATGAATGAGTGAATAAATAAATGACAACAATGATAATAGTTTAATCATAAAATAATAATATCGTTATATTATATAAATACATGGTTAAACACGAGTATATATCATATATACTTGTGTTAGTAAACATATAAATAATTAAATACATAAATACATAATCATTAGATAAATAAATAAAAAATTATTTAATATTAAATAATCAATAATAATAATAATATCATAGTTATCTAATATGGAACACATAATTAAACACAAATTAATAATAACATACATACAACGAATAAATAGAGAAATAAATAAATAATTAAATAAATAAAATTTAGTAAAAATGAATAAGATTAATATTAATAGGTAAATATATCAATAATAATAATAAACAATCACATAAACATTCATTATAAATGCCAACATTTAAATAAAAAGAAATAAACAATAATGAATGAATGAATAAATAAATAAATAAATAAAAACACTCATATCATCAAAATATGCTAAATAATTTGAATATACATTTAAACTAATGTTAGGGTTTTTAAATTACCGAAAATGGTTGAAAAATGGCCGAAAGAGGTTGAAAATTAGCTCAATTGTGTTAACTCACTGAACTAAACTGGGTCGGTTGAATTAAGTCAGTCTGGGTCAAATAAACTAGTTGGCCGGGTCACCTAGGCAGGTTTGGTCTGTTTGACATGAACACAGACGTGGGCAAGCAGGTAGACGCGAATAGGACTCGAGCTGGCAAACGCGAACGCGGGCAAATGGATGCTAACACTTGCAAATGGGTGCAACATGGCAGGCGGTGCCTGTCACTAAAAAACACTGACGGCAGTGAGGCAAGGATCACCGCCAGTCGGGATCGATAGCCTAGGTGATGAGGAACATGGTGGTAGTGGCATTTGGCAGACTTTGGCCGTTGACTGGCAGGAAAACAACCGGAAAGGGGGTGAAATCGCTGCCGTGTGCGACGGGGTCCTTGGCAGTGATCGGAACAATGGTGGTGGTCATGGGCGGTCTCAAAATGAAGATCTTGGTGAAGAGAAGCTATTTGGGTGATCGGATCAGCTAGAAGTTGCTTGTCAGTGCTGGAAAATGGCATGAATGGCTGCGGCGATGGTGGAATACCTATGATAAAAATGTCATTGTCGGCGGCTACTGTGTCAACGCCGGTGGTGGTGAAGGGTATGGATCGATAGCTGGCCGCGAGATGGTCATGCTGGTGCCTGTCCAATGGCTTGGGGAGGTTCAGAAACTAGCAGACTACCAGCTGAAGTGGCGGCAACGTTAGGGGTGAAAATCATCAAAAATCATGGAAAATATATGAAAAATAACTGGGTAAAACTAGGGATGATGTGGAAGGCTCTAATCTTGCCACATGGCAGATTTGAATGTCTGACAACTAATGGCCTAGTGGGGCCTAACTATGGGTATATGCAACATATAGATGGATGGAAAGCTTAGATCGAGACCGTTTAAAGTCAAATGTGACTCAAGTCTCAAAAGTGACTTTATAGGTGGGAATCGATGCAAGAAGGATAAATCGACCTCGAAACCTTGAACTCAATAGGGTGAAAATCTACGACACAATTAACTCAAGAAGGAAAACCCTTGGCTAACTAATAAAAATAAATTTGTGTACCTTGCGTATACACTGATAACTCATGATTTGTTGTAGCATAACTAAAGCTATTATTTGCATGTCGGACATACTCAGCCTATGTAACATGTTCATATGGCCATCACACTGATAACAAATCTATTTGTTTTCACATGACACAAATCTACAAGTTACATTTTGAGCATACTGATTGATTTGGCATGCATGATCATTAAAAGGTCCAAAATTGGATGAAATGTGACAGCTTTCAAGGTTCCAGTGACCTAATTGTCACTTTACACAATTTTTACACCTTGCTTTGGTTTTCATTTCATGATCTACTTGATACTCATCTATTATACTTAATGTTAGAATCATCTCATAAATTTTGTAATTGAATATGACCTTAATCAGGGCCTGAACAAAATTGTTAAACCATTGTGTGTACCTGTTCTGTTTCTGATGTATTTGTCTATGTTTTGTGTTGAGCTAGGTGTTAGGTTAATTATAATATCACATAAAAATCCAAAACAATTATATAATATCTCAAATACTCTCTATTGTAAGCTTGTGAACTTTAAAGTTAAAAAAAAATCATCTTGGTGGCTAATTGGCTCTGATTGTTGGAGTGCGCAGGAACTAGGTTCATAATCATGTTTCTATGATTTCAATTGAAAAATATGTCGAAAATATATTAATTCATGGAAAAATTACTAACGAAATTACAGAGTTTAATAACTATCCTACTAATCTCTCAGTAAATTTTTAGAGATTTTGGGTAAGTAGGCAATTCAGTAGAATTTTCTAATTCAACCCTAGTTGGATAAATGATAGAAATCACTAAATCGACAATCAAGATTAAAATAAATTACCTAGGCCCAATTATAAAGAAATTGAACCTAAAGTTTTAATGGGATAAACTTTCAAGTGTTATCCAAATATTCCCAAGCCCATATGGACTCTTCAGGCCCATTGGCCAACATTTTGAAGTTTGTTGCGCAATAGTGGAGTATTATTCATAACTCATTAATTCGACCTAAATTAACCTTAATCAACATAATAACCCACAAACTATCACTTGTTAATATTTATAACATACCCTTAGGGTGTCTAGAACTAAGGGTTCAAATTTTAGCTTAATCGGATACAATTTGGTTCGTCCGAAAAATCGTCTAGTTAACTCCTATCATCATAGTAGGCAACTACAAATTTGTAGTGGGAGTGCACCTCTTTTGTAGTTGAGAGTGATCATCAACATTTTTAAAGTCACCACTTATAGTTGTAGGGGAGGTTCTGCTTTTGTTGCGGCTGTGGGTCATTATATAGGATCCTTAAGTTTGAAAGCCTCTCTATGCTAGTAAAAATCAACATACATATGTGATGAAATCCTATACGGTTACCCGTTGTAAGTATCCTCGAGGGTTGAGATCCATTTTCGTAAAGTTTGTATGAGAGTAGTTTAACGGATAGTTTTCCAAATTATAAATCATACTTCGGTCAACCCCCTCAGGGCCGAAAAATTGGTGTTACAGGTATACCACTAGTATATATATAGTTAACGAAGAATAAAAGTATAGGGTTAAAATTTGGACCTCTCAATTGCATCAGCGAACAACTAGAGTTCATCAAACGTTCCAAAGATGTCATAATTATCATCGATCACAGAAGTTAGCGATAAAATCCTTGCAATTATATTTCTTGCTTTTGAATAGTGTGGTTCATAACACTTTTCCATAATCTAGATGTAGCATTCCACCAGCCTGTCTTTGATAAAGGGGAGTTCTTTTGCCAGTCCTAACCCTTTCCACCACCTACAATGTATCAATATATCAAGCACGTCGAAGATAATTAACAATTTAACACAACCTAATACTATTTGAGGTTATATATCTATATTATCAATTCATGGTGCTGATTACAAAGCTTACCTTGAATGAGCAGCCAAATCATTCTTATGCAGTGACTGCACAAGATTGAAGTCTAAGGTTACCAACTCCATAACAAGTTGATTTTGGCAATTGATTTCGTTGTAAAGTGATATATACTGCCTTATATTCAACCTTATTGGGCATCTTCGAAGAGGTGAAGCAATTGCTAGCTCAACTTGATTTTTGAGGGCGCTCTCCATTTGAGGCAGCATTGATTAGGGATGTAAACATACCAAACCTACTTGCAAGCATTTTACATTCGGCTTGATTCAGATTAAATTCGTGCTCGTTAATTTTGTTCTCGAAAAAATATTCAGCTCGAAATGGATAACTCGTTGAACAATAAACAGAGCTTGAGCTAAGGAGTGTTCAGCTCTGTTTGGCTAGAAACTTGAGCTCGAAGTGTTCAAACTTGAAAAAATACTCGGTTCATCAATACTATTAAGGTCATATTGAACTTATATAGTGTTGGAAAGAAAATTTTGATCTTATATAAATCGAGCACGAGCCAAGTACAAACATTCGCTCGGCTTGAGCTTGGCTCGAATACATAGTGAGCAGAATATGAGCTAATCCTAAACACCATGAATTTTGGACAAGCTTGGCTCGATATATAATACATCAAAGCTCGTCAAGCACTCAAACAAGCTCAAACATGCTTGTAAAAAATCACATCAAATTCAAAAATATTCTTGCTCGGCTCGACTCGGCTCAGCTCGTTTACACCCATAGCATTGACACTAGCTTGCCTTTGCCAAAGGCAAGGGCCTCATCGAAAATGTTATCTTCATCTCCTGGTATACAAAAATAGGCTGCTTTGAACAAGCTTAGTAAGCCTCTAACAAAGACCAAACAGATTGTTCTTTAATTTCCCTTCTTCATCAACAAAATTCTTGAAGGCATCTGTTCATGAAATATACAATTTACAAGATTGATCGCGTCTCTATTGTAGATGATCTTCTTTAACAATTATTGAATAGGTGGGCTAGCTTGAGTACCACCGATAATGGATTTGTGTGATGCTATATACAGCACCAAATTTTTACCTTTTTGTAAGCACAAGTTTATTGATTTGCTTATTCAATAAGGCATGAATTGTGCTTATATGGAAACTTCTATGGATGAATCAAATAGAGCATTGGCAAAAGTGGTGAAAATTTTAGTGGTGCAAAAATATTTCTTATATAATAGTATTCAATATTTCCATATATTAATGTACAACTATTGTTTCTTATCTTCGGATTTACAACGTACGATGATGCAGCATAACCTTGTTGTCTTAGCAATCTTAAACAAAGAGCACTCTCACGGAGGCGAAATTTTCCGATCAAATAATCACCGTAGATTGCCATTGATCTGTGAACTTTACCCAGCAACATCTCTATCTCTTCCTCAAAATGATATGCAATGCCAACTCTTTGTATCAAGTCTATTGTCTGGACTGCATTGTTGAATTTTGCAGGATTTTCTTTTCGCTTGCTTTAAACTGTTCAACTCTTTCTAGTGATGACGAGTTGTCCACTTTAATCATATTCGTATATAATCAATAGTGAGAAGAAAACACACACACAAACACATAACATCAATAAAAATGTGAAAATGCTAAATTTATTACTTTGTGTCGCTCTTACGACTCAGAGCACTTATATTAGGAGCTTTAAGAATAATAATCTTTGAATAATAGTATGATCAGTATGTATTGTGCATGTAAGCCCTATAAAGTTACCGGTTTAAACCTTTTTAAGAGTTAAGATCCAAAAATGAGCCAAATCTTGAAATCTCCTTTGTAACTTAGATTCATATAAGATTTCATATTTGTATGAGCCAAACCCTAGGAGTTGATTGTATATTTTTGTGTGATCATGTGTATTTTGGATGCATATTATATTCTCTTTAACGTTCCTGTCTTTTGATACATCTAAGTATTTAGGTCTATTGTATAGGCCGGCTTTACATTTTAAATAAGAAAAAGGAGTGGTCCAAAATTTAATACTTTGATTTGGTGCCCATTGTGAGCCGAATTGGGCTCTTAAAAAAGAAGAATTAGAAAATTAACAAATATTCACCTTCAAATATTTCTAAATATATATAAAAAAATCTTCAATTTTTTACACATTTAAAAAGGGCATGGATAAGACATGAAGAAAAATTATTTTTTGTAGTGATTAGAGCGACAGTTGCGTTTTGGTCTTGGTTTTGGTAGACCTAAATACTTTTTCGAATTACTTTACAAGAACATGTATTATACTAGATGTTCGGGCACAAGGAGACTACCCAGAGTGCTCACGTTTTGTGTTTAGTTGGGTTAGATAAGTGGGTTCAGTGAGATTAAATGTGCCCTTGCTGTGCAAAATCATGTACGAACATAAAAATAAAAGTGCTTGCGAAGAGGAAAGACTTAAAAAATTTTATATGGTTCTTTAGGGTTCAATTCAAATCTCTAAATCAATTCATAATGGTTTGATAATTACAAATTCACTATTTTTCTTTGATTATAGAGTTTATATAAAATAATGAATTTGACCACCTCTAAATAAATTTGTTTTTGATAACTTCAACTCCAATGCCTACTCCTCTCACTCTTATCTTTAAATTTTCAAAATAACTCCACCACTATGTCCAGAGAATCTAAAAATGATGGAGTAGAAAATTTCATTTCAATCCACGGGCGAAAGACCCTCAAATTATTTTCAGAGTGATAAAGGACTCTACCGGATCATTTTGAGTCGGTTTAAAAGAAGAATAAAACCGGACCAAAACGTGGCATGCGCAAAATCAGAATTTTTCTGGGTGCGCCGTTTGCACGCAGCGTGCAATGTGCCGACTCGAATTTGGGTGGCGGACGGTTCCTGGACCAGGTTGTGGATCTAGACAGGCTGCGAGCGCGGCAGAGTAAGCTAGCTCGAGGGACCCGGCTACGGTAGTGGTGCAATGGCGACTTTGGTGGCTCCGGCGACGGCTCTTCCAACTTCTGAGATTGAGGGAGGTCATCTAGATCGTCAAGACTCCGACTGATGAGTAGTTTGTCGGTGGTTCAGTGGTTGGAGGCAACTGTGGTCGGCGGTGGCGAGGCCGGAAACTACCGGCTGGGCTGTTTGTTTCCTAGACCTTATCTTCGTTTTCCGGCGACTGTGGACTTCTTCAGTGGCGGATCTTGGTTTGGTCTTGTTTGGAGCTATTAGGGGAGTGTACTGGTGGTGAACGCTAGGCCCGAAGCGGTCCAGGCTGGTCGGACGAAGGTCGGAAAGATGCCAGGGTGCTGCTGTCGCATTGGTCCGGAGAGGAACTTTCGAGCTGTTTTTCGACGACGGAGGTCCTCTCCTGAAGTGGATCTTGACTTGGGTTTGTTTTTGGAAATGAGAGGGATCGAGTGGGGGTGGTGTCGCAGTTAGAGACGACTTGAGATGGCCGGAGGGAGGCTTCAAACTTGACGACGAGTTTTTGATTTTTGCTCCTTTCTTCTCTGGTGGGCCACTTCTTGGCTATTTCTTGGGACGGAGGGCTTCTCCGGTAGCAGGTATCGATTGGATTTTGTCGGGGGCAGTGAGATGAGTGTACTGTGGGTGGTGGAGTGACCAGTGGCTACTTGTGTTGGCCGAACGAATGTGGGGAAGATAGTTGTTCCTGCAGCAAAATTAGTCTGGTAGATAGGTTTTGGGTAACTTCCCGGCCTCGGTGGGCCTTGCCATGGCCTCTGTCGGATGGTTGGTGACTGGGGCATTAAAAGCTTTCCACAGGTGGTTTAGGGGGGTGACGTCAAGTCAGCTTCTCCGGCAAGGGGGCTCTAGTCTCCTTTCTCGTTTTCTTTTCAAATTTCTTTAAAAAATAACCACCTAAGTAAAATTATAATGACCACATTCCAAAATTATATTTCAATAATGAACATTTGATTAAATACTTGTCAGCACCCTGCCGACGTAATGAATTTATTTACCAAAAGACTGATAGTTTATCTAACGGGGGGTTGATTTAAGAGGCGAACATGAGAGATTGACAACAAGGCCTTTGTATTTCTTACGTGTTAAAAACTGGCCGCCGACCGATTATCTGATATAAACATAAACCGGGTGTTTTAGCCGGTATTTTGGAGTCTTGATCAAACATGGAAAATACATAACCAGTATGATAAATATATATATGATTATTAAATATTGTGTAGATAAAAAGTAATGTGTTTGTAGCTCAGTGGATAGAGCGTCTCTTTCCTATACCTTGCGCGATCAATAATAATTGTTTATTCCAATATTTATTTTATCACATTTAATTTCGTCTTAAAACGTCAAAGATTCGACCCCTACCTTGCGCGATCAATAATAATTATTTATTCCAATATTTATTTTATCACATATAATTTTGTCCCCTATCAATGGTCATCTCCCTCCCTTCGTCACATGTACGTATATCCATTCATACATATGCTTCTATATTTGTTCTCTTCTATCACATTTAATTTTAACACGAACTGTTCTATATAGGCTTCTCTTCATCATTCCCATGGAGCATGCAATTATATATATTGCAATTCCCAGGCATGAAGAACACCTTAAGGTGCTGCATCTCCTGGGTCCTTCTATGCGGGACCCTCAACGTAGTCTGCATCGTGCACTCTGACGGCCTGGTGGAGGAGCTCAACCGGTCAGTCCTCGCCGGTGAGGTTATGAAGGCTCACCCCGCATGTAGTTAAGAAGTCCTCCTCTTCGGGACAGTAGAAGGCCATTTTGTGTCCTGAGTGGTCGTCTTGCCGCCCAAGACCGAGCTCAAGAAGGGTTGAATCCATTTCCTGTCAGCGGTGCCCCAGTCGCAGCCACCGCGGACGAATTTACTGTCGGGGAGGAGGAAGAGGAGCGTGAGTGATGGCAGCAAGGGGAGTTCAATGGAGAAAATATTGCGTCGGATCAGTACTTGTCCGAGATCATGCCGAAAATATCTCCATTGATCGTGTCATAGAAGGCGGCGTGTGGCTGTTTGGTGACCTCATTTGGAGAGCATTTGACTCGCTCTCTAGCTCTTCTAGTGAAGGATAATCATATCATGTTTGTTAATATAATGTTATTTTTTGTGTTTTGAGAATAAAGAGTTCCCAACATTCAATATATATTGTCTCCCACTGCTGTATTGTGCCCTTGGCGTGCATTGTTGAAATAGCAAATGATCATGGTTCTAGTATATGCACGTATCCATGAAAGAGCTGCTTCAAATTGTACGACAAATCTGTGTATATATGTTGTTATTGAAATACCCTTTTCTTTGTTTGATAAAAATATGTAGTCTATGCTGTGTGTTTGGCTGGAAGAGAATCATTTAATATTTGCAAGGCCAACCCAACGAAGCCCTTCTGTTATTTTTATTTGGCCTTACCGTGAAGAAACTAGCATGATTTATGTATGTAATAGAAAAATTGTTTTTTTCAAAGCTTTACTCAAATATATTTCTAATTCAAGATTTATATAGGAGGGCTTTTTGGCTCTCTGATACTCTATTGATTAATGATTATTTCTTAAAAAACACAGGATGCTAGACAAAACAAAGGATGTTAATACAATTGCCATGCATTTTTTAAACATGAAGATCTAACAAATTATTCACTTCTTTCCTGTTCATTAAAAATTTTAAGGATAGGCGCAATCTGAGCGAACAAATGACCCTTTTTTTTGGCTAATATAAGTAAATTATCCACCGAAATCTTATTTCCCATCATTTTCTTCTTCATTCTTTGATACTCCATTACCAAAATATCTTTATGTTTCCCAGCTCAGATGTGCCACTTTTCATGTGTACTTAATCTACCATACATAAAGCAACAAAAAGAGTTTTCATGTACCACTTTTTTCAAACTTAGTGTTCAGGTCCCAGTTTGAATGTTCTTCCATAGTTATAGAAGCTTGACATTCTCAAAAATGGGTCCTAAGTGGAGGATCTCTAATGCAGTTAGGGAGACTCATGCGCAATTTAGAGTGATGGAGACTCTAAACCCAAGGGATACTGAGGTCGGCTTTGAGATTGGTGGGGTGCAGCTTTCACAGGGATTAGTCATGAATGTTTGTGTTTCTGTCCATAATTATCTCATTCTCCTTTAGGTCGGCTTTGTATTTGAACGACTTCATTTGAACCATGCAAGTTGTGCAAATGACTTTGAGCCTTGTTCTTCATTGCTATGACACTATAATTGCACTTGGTTTATCAAGGTTGTTTTAGCTAGTTGTTTCTCTTCAACGTTTACCGTTTTATAATGTTTATAAGATGCCAAGATATAGATCTTTTATTATATTGAAGGTCGCATCAAGATGACCATGTTAATTTGTGGGTAAATAATTGGTGTAACATCTTAAGTACTCAGTTTGATATGTAAGCTGAAATGCAATGTTAAAAATTCCTAAAATTATTATTTTAATTGCTATAGTACAAATATCATGGAAGTGGATTTAAAAATATAGGCCGTAACTACTTAACGACCAACTAAAATCATATATACATACATAATTATACATATTATGTCAGGACACACAATGCCACCACATGTAGCAATAACAACTAAAAGGTGCTTACAACGTGTCATAAACATATACATGTACAGAAATCTAGTTGATAGTAATAAATATTTACATCATATATATATATATATATATATATGCCCGCATCATACATAACCATACACATGTACTGAAATCTAGTGAATGATAATATATCCGCATCATACATAACTATAGAATGTAACCATACACATGTACCGAAATCTAATGAATGATAATATATCGACATCATACATAACTATAGACATGTACTGTATTTTACCTGATGGTAACATGCCCACATTATAACCGACCGCTAGTGAAGATTATAATGAAAAACACACATATGCATACATATAAGTGTTAGTGCAAGGGCTAACATGATCACTAAATCAAACCAAAAGTCTGGTAATAACTTACATACACACATATATATAAATGCTGGCGCATGAGCCAACATGGTAAACCATGATCACTAAATCAAACCAGAAGTCTAGTAATAGCTTAATATAACAAGAATATGCACTTTATAGTATGGTTGACGTATGGTAGTATGTTAGCACTGCAACGAACTTCAATAGTTAATTCAGACAAACTTTGAACCAACTACTATGTTGAAAAATATTCAACATGTTTCAAAAAAGTTTCCCCTTATAGGTTAGGGAGGATGTGCTTGTATAAACATAGTTGGGTGCGTAAAATCGAAAAGGTAAATAATGAAAGGTCATAGTAAATAATTCATAAATACATACACACTTTATAATAACAAAATACAAAATGACAATAAATAAGCTTACAGACTCCAACAAAATACAAAAAGACAATAAATAAAGTTTATTAAAAACAATCCATAAATATTATTAAATTAAATTAATTTAATAATATTTAAAAAAAATTTTATCAGTCGAAAATATATTAAAGTTATAATGAGAAATTTTACTCAATCATCTAATACATTGGATTGTACCTTGATAAGTATTAGATGTGAAACTAACATAACTTTTGGGAGGGATATTACATTTCACCCACTTTAAGGAAATTTCGTCTTTCTATGACTTTTGACATACCATTATCCATTCAATATGGAACCAAATTCACTCTGATTACCACCTATAACATCCTAATTTTGTAATATCCCACCTAAAAGTTATATTAGTCTCAAATCTAATACCTATCGGGATAAAAATTCCTAAATTGGGGTTATTGTAAAACCTTGAAAATAACTAAGTTATTTTATTTAAAATGAATCTTAAATATTATTAAATTAATTTAATTTGATAATATTTATAGATTGTTTCAATAGCTTTTATTTTTTATTTCATTATTGTGGAGTGTGTACATTTATGAATTATTTATTATGACCTCTCATTACTTACCTTTTGGATTTCAATATGGTTGTTGGTTCCGAAGTTTGTCAAAATTTACTATTGAAGTTTGTTGCACATTGAGATACCCGTACGTTAACCATACATTAAAATGTATATTTTAATATTAAGTTATTACTACACTTCTAGTTTGATTTAGTGGTCATGGTTTACTATATTGGCCCATGCACCAACTTTTATATGTATGTATATGTGAGTTGTTACTAGACTTTGGTTTGATTTAGTGATCATGGTTTATCATGTTGGCCCATGTGCCAACACTTATATGTATGTGTATGTGTGATTCTCTGTATGATCTTACTAATGGATAGTTATGATGTAGACATGTTACCATCGACTAGATTTCAGTACATGCCTATGGCTATGTATGATGAAGATATGTTACCATCGATTGGATTCTGGTACATGTATATGATTATGTATGATGCGGCCATATTACCGTTAAATAGATTTTACTACATGCATATAGTTATGTATAATGCGAACATATTACTGTCGACTAGATTCTGGTACATGTGTATGCTTATAACACGTTATATACTCTGTTGAGTTGTCCAAAATACATGTGGTGTTATTGTATAATCTGACACAGTATGTATGATTATGTAAGTATGTATGATTTTAGTTGGTCGTTAAGTTGTTCCGGCCTATATTTTTGAAATTCGCTTTCGTAAAGTTTATATGATAGTAATTAAATTAATAGTTTTACGATTTTTTAACAGCACATCAGACCGATAATTTGGGATGTTACAATTTACATGTTGTTTTAAGTTGAAATAATTATAAGTGGCAATATATCTCACTTGTTAAGCCCAACTGCCCAACGGTGGAGTTTCAACAATATTATTAATATATAATGATGTCAAGGGTCTTTATTTCGTTTTCTCTGGCCTACATAAGTAATAATTTATATTGACTAGATCAGAAGATTATACTTTAATTCACCTTGAAGAGGTTGTACATCAATGCACTAAAAAATTCTATTAAATGAATTATATTTTGATGTTTTAAAGCCAACCTCTTCAAGTGTTAAAGAGGATTAATCCCTGTTTTACAAGTTATATGTCTAAGCCCCCAAGTGTTATATATTTAGTTCAAATAGGTATCAAGTGCGGGAGTAATTTGAAGGATTCTACATGATTTTATTCCTGTGAGTATTAGACTACATAAGAAAATTGGTTTTTCTCCACACTTTAAATAAATGGCATAGAGAAAATTTTGCATGATAATTTTTGAAATGGAGAAAAGTCTAGTATTTTTTTATATATTTAGAGATTTTTAAAGGTGATTGTGTGTTGATTTTCAAAACTTTCTCCCCATTAAAAAATATGGAGCAACTTTTCTCCACCTTATTTTTCTAGACAGAAAGTCTAAGTAGTGGCCGTAATTATTCAGTTCTCTATATTTTTCTATCTTTCAAATGCCTTAACACCAAAACTTTGGATTTGTTCATTATCGTGTGAATTAGAGTGGATTAAGAAGAAAGTAGAATTTGGAGTTCAGGTTTGCAGTTTTGTGTTGTATGCTTTGGAGAGTTTGACTTGATTCAGACTGTGATTGTAGTGGATTAGCAGTAGCAGCAACAACCTTCAGTGCATGTAATTGTTTTATGCCCCGAATGTGAATGTGATTGTTATATAAAGTGAATGTGATAATTCTATGTGCAGAAAATAGTTAAATATAATATTTTTGGTTATTTATTGTATATGTGAATTTATTCATGTTCTGTAATTTTTTTCAATGTCTATATAATTGGGGATATTTTGTTGGATTGTCCCCAAAATTAGAAGTATATTTTGTTGTATACTTTGGTTTAATAGTTTGATTTTTTAATTATGTTTGTTGATTGTTTTGGAACTTGGCACAATTTTGTGGAAAGAAGTATATATTTTGAGCTATGTAACTTAATTTGGTAATTTCTTATAGGGCGGTCGTGCTGTAGAGTACGTTGCAAGTTACTTGGGTCGAAAGAATTTATTGGGGGCATTTTTCAGCTAAATGTGCTTTATGGTTTGGGTGTTAATTACAAATCACAATTGCAGAATGATTTGAGTACATTAGTTGATTCCTATTTAAAAGAAAAAAAGAGATTTGAATATTGTTGAATATTTGATTGAAAGTTACAAGCTTAGAAAATTTTTCTATACTCTTACAGGCTAGGTACTGGGAATGCATTGAGTCTACTTACTGACTCTTCTTCCCGACTACTAGTTGTCGACACCGAGGCCTACCACTTTGGAGTGGGAGATCCAAATTAGGATATATATTATGGATTTGGTTTTGCTCTCACTGCAGTTTGTCATCTTCCTAAGCAACGCCCAAGAGATTCTCATGGCTCTACTTCGACTCCATTTGATGATGCCGACTCGAGGTCTAGTCCACTCAGCCAGCTTCACACTGATGAGCATTTGCTCTACAAGATTGATGTGCTATATACTCGTGATCAGGATATACTGATAAAGATCATAAGATTATGGGAAGAGATTGAGGAGAGAGAGCACAGGATGATGCATAAGGCTGAGGACAAGGATCAACAGCTTATCGAGTCACTTGTGGAGAGGGAGAAGCACACGAGAGAATTGTGGACACATGAGGTTGATAAATGAGATGAGATCATGCACCTTAGATGTTGGTTATAATTAAAGATGCTCGTCATGACCATGCCGAGTCATCTACATCAAGACATGATTGACCAGATCATCCTAGCATCCATCTCGTTGATGTATTTGACATGTATTGATTATATTTAATATATTATTATATTTAATAAATAATTCATGTTTAATTTAGGTTCAATTTATGATATTCTAATTGGTCATGTGGTTTTTATTTTTTTGTTAAAAGTATTTGGGAATTACACAATAAAACATTTTTTACTATTTTTATATTTTTACGACAAATTTGCGATGGTTTACGACCGCATCTAGACTGGATTGGTGACCAACTATCCATCTAACAAGCAAATTAGAGACTGATTTTGCAACCGTAAATCCGATTACAAATAATTTAGCGACTGCATTTGTGACTACAACTATGGTCACAATATTTGAAACTGTATAGCATTGGTATATTCCCGTTTCAAATTTTGTGACCGGAAACTTTTCCGGTCACAAAACTCATTAGCAACTACAAGTTCTATGACCGGGTTATCTGGTCACATATTGTATTAGTGACCAGATTTGAGGTGTTTAGCAACCATATGTGTGATCACTAATAGCCATTTTTCTACTTGTGTCTCAACTCCACTTGTCACTGTCTTTTAAGATTGAAGAACATTTTTGGCGTATAAAAAGTTAGGAAATTAACACATTCTCAAGCTTCTAACATTTATAAATATAGGAAAAAAATCTAGAGTTTTTCTCCACGTCTAGCTAAGATTGGAATGAAGAAGGGTGGAGAAAAATGTGAAAAGGGTCATTTTTTGTAGTAAAATGTGCAAATAATTTTTGTAAATTCTACAATTGACGATTCCTTTCTTCAATATTTGTCACCGGCTTCAAGTCTCAATACTATAAATCGAATTAGTACATGACTCGAGCATGATTTAACCCAATCTGCTAGTAATTTACAAAATGGAATTCAGGGTGTTATAGAATATAGCTAATGTCACCGCAGTCATGATCAAATGAGGGGGAAACAAGAAGTAATATTATGAAATAACATTGATATCATAGTCTAGGGACAATAATGTATGATATTATCGGAGCTAAAATGTTCCAATTGTGTTGAAATATGCTGCATAAGAAGGACCCTATACACATTGAACATGACTCCTGAGACCTCCAAAGGGCCCTCAATAATCAATGTCCCAGTACTGTAAGACCCAATGACCTAAGATTCGTAAATATGGTTTAGTATGTAGTATTAGGTGCGAGTACTTATGTTCATAATTTCATTACGTCGTCTTTTGTTGAGCTAAAATAGAGTATGAATATAAATATAACTAATTTGATAAAACTGTATGAATAATAAATATTATATCTATTAGTGTAACCTAAAACTCTCCTCCAAGTGGATAGCTATCCACTGCTCGATGCTCCACAATTGTTGGCATAGTTTTAAGAATAATGAAAAAGTGGGATAGTTTTAGGACGTCAAAGTGGGAATAATGTAGCAAAATTTATATGAATGATCCCTGTTATGGGTCAAGACCATATGATTCCTTACGAGATTAATTTTTCTTTAGTATACATCACATCCATAACTACTTCCAGAAAAGGTTCAAATGTCCTTCACAGAAATAGCTATAAACGAGAGAATGTTATGGACCCATAAGCATCACTTGGTTACTAATCAAAAAGATAATCAAGTACCCTAATTATATTGTTTAATGCTGGACAGTTAGCTCTTCGTGTAACAATCATTCAAGATTTGAACGCCAAAAATTAACAAAAATGAGCACCTAACTCTCTAATTTCCAATGGAGCATCATAACAAGACATAAAGGTGTAAGGAATAGATAAAAAATACTAGTGCTAGCTATAAACCAAGGCTAGATGAAAGATATACCTGTGGAACAAAATCTGTCTTTTTTGATTAAAGATAACCAATAAAGATTCTCATAGCTAGTGATTAGACATCAGTAATTCATATTGTAATTATGTTTTGGTAATTACTTTAGGGCTTGATCTGATGAGTACCCATGACCAGATCATGTTAATCTGGTGGAATGAGAATTTCGGAATCTTAAACAGTTCAACTAGTTGCACAAATCAGTCTTTATAAGGTGGAATTATACAACTACCAAGGTTTAATAAACAAACTCGGGAAAGCATGAAAGAAAACATTTGTATATCGATACAACACAATGCAGGTCAAATATGTAATTCTTCACAGCTAGCAACTAGCAACATTGTGCAAGCAATTATTTAACAAATGTATGCTATGATTAGCTCTTTGTTGCTAAACATTTATTAATTGTTATGTTCTGCTTATCATGATTAATAGCATACATATATATATTTGAAGATAAAAAATAGCGTGCATATATTATATAAGATGCACCTTCCTAATTCCTGTGCCTCGCTAGATAATTATAGTAATGATCCATTTGTAACTCAATCTTCTGCTCTCAACTAACTTTTGATCATTCCAAGAAGTGCTACCAGTAAGATTTCATGGTTATTAATCGAACACAATTATATATATAATTGTAGACAGGTGGTAGTTAAAGGTAAGAAAATAATTGGATGTAAGGTTTTACTGATTGTAATACCCAATGAGCAATTAAAGATAAGCACCAATATTGAAATTTCCAAACTACACTATTTTATAAAATAATAATTTTTTTAAAAAACAAGAGCTTTCAACACTACAAAAAAATAACTTTTCTCCCCCTTATAAAATAATTGTGGAGAAAAGTTTCAGTTCTAAGCACATTGCACCACATTTTCTCCTCGGTTATTAGAACCATAAAATAGATTATATTATTATCTTTATCCTTATAGATAAACATGCATTTATATTTTTATTTTGTTTTCATGCCTAAATCCATGGAGAAACTTTTTGCCAACATACTTTTTGTTAACCCTCTTTTCTCTACTATTTTATAGTGTATTTTAAATTTATTGAATCATAAAGAAAACTTAAATCTTTTGTAATGCATTCAACTAAAACGACAAAATACAAGCACATAAAGCAAAATAAATACTCATAATAGCACACACAAGCACACTCTAACTGACTTCAAATTATCTAACACAAGAGGGACCATCAAACATAGTCTCAAATTGGTTTTTTACTCTAAAAACTCCCTAAATCGACTCTATTCTGTAGCTTGCCAAATAAAGTCATAAAATTTATCAAATCATATCATCTTTCTTTTAATTTAGTTAAATCAATATATTTAATAAATGTAAATCATATATTTATCAATTTCAAAAGTCAAAAGTATAACATATACTAATTTTATGCAATTATTTATTTATATAATTTAAAAAATAATATAAATAACTCAGACTCAGCTTGGAGTTAGATTGAAGTCAACTCCACTCGATGACATGTTAAATCGAGTCCGAGTTTCAAATTTTTAAACAATGCCTTCAAATTCATCCATATGAAATTCCCAACACAAATTTTGATCATCAAAACAATTGGTAAAGGAAACACATTTCTTCCAAGTAGGGAAAAAGAAAAAGATTTAAAGTAGATTAAAATGTGTTCATTATAAAACGCCTCATTTTTGTAATGTCCATTAACTTAATTTCATATTTAATATATCCGGATATAAGATTTAATTTATTAGTAAGGATATGCATAATGATTTTAAGGTTGCTTAACTAAGTTGTTGAAAGAATGACTTAAGCCCATCATATTGTACTTTGACCGAATCTTTAAAATCTTACTTTAGTAGACCAAAGGTGCCATCATGGGGAAATAAGCTTTGGACATCTGTGAAAAGGGCCCCATGTTAGGGATTAAAAGTAAAATGCTTCCTAGGAGGAAGAAGGATGTCTTGAAAGATGAGTGTAGTCTTTGTCATGTTCGTCATGTTTGTCTTGCCTAATATTATATAAGATGCAATATTTGTTAAAATTTTAAAGGGGTTTATTCCTTCAACTAAGAAATAAGCTACATTTCAAAAGGGGGAATTATTTGATGTAAAATGAGCCATGAATTGTAGCAAATAATTAGGAGCAAGGAATTTTCATTGTTATGGGTTTAACAAGCAAGGCCACTTGCATTTTGTTCTGAAAAGAAAAGAAACTGTTACTCCAATCAAGAAGAACAGGTTCTGTTTTATATTTGAAATTGGGTACTACGTTTAGTACTGTTAGGGGACAAAAAACGTCAGATTGTTTTGGTGGCAATGCAGCATCTATAACGCAAACAAATGTCACACACAAGCAGTTCATCATGTCATTCATGGGGAACAGAATATCGTTTAGAATAATATTGAAAGAGCCAAAACACATGAAAAGCAAATATAATGCTAGCTTAAAATATAAAATACCAATAAGGGACATCACCCAAGTATATATGAAAGTAAACTGGCTATGCAATACAAATACTAATCATGTATATAAATAACACACTTGGTATATATTTTAATTACGATCAAGTAAACTACTACTCGATTTATTCAATGTTGGATCTTCATAATCATGCAAAAGTAGGGAAATATACCATTTGATCATGCTCTAGCTCTCTCCATCTTGATCTGCCTTACTGGGTTGGCTCCTCTTCTTCTTCTTCTTCTTGTAGGGGATTCCCCTTGCCTTAGATTGACACTCTTTCACCTCTCTAAGGTGAGCCCTAATTGGTCCGGCTCCGAAGGGGTTCGTCTCCGACGAGCCACCGTTCTCCTCGTAGGCGGCGCGGAGGCGGCCTATGAGTGCATCTAGGCTGCCCCAGGCCTGCCGTAGAGGGCAGGTGCAAGGGGCTGGTGGGTCTGGCTGGCCAAAGAAGGCACACCCGTTGAGGTGCACCTTGGTCTTCCCAAACTGGTCCAAGTACCTTAGGAAGTCCAATACATGGTTACAATTGCACCGGGAGATAGACACTGGTGGGCTTTGGTTCTTCAAGTACTGACCAAATGTGTTCCAGTCCCTCCTCTTTTGTGACTCATACCGGCTAAGTTGGCCGGGCGGAACGAGGTGAGTCTCGCCAGAGCTCAGCCGGGAAGATGGCCCTTCAATTGGGTCCTTCCCTCTCTCATGGCTGGCCATGGATGGGGGGTGATCTCACACTTGATGTGGCTCTAGGGGGAAGGGAGGGCAATGTGGAAGAAGGGAGACAGAGTGAGAGGAGTCTCTAATGGAGACAATGCATATCACATCTTTGGCCCTACTAAGGCGACATCAAGGTCCTGTGGACTTGCTTTTGTATATAGTACTTTTTAAAAAAAATTATTCGCTATCTTACCATTAGTTTAATGTCATCACACTTTATTTGCCACATAATGGATCACAATTGCCTCAGTCCTATGTTAGCCACAATTTCTCTACACCATTATGTGATATCTCCTCTCATGTCATAAACAATTTGAAACACTCAAGAGTCTTGTACCCATGTAGAAAGACCATTATCTATACTGCATACACCTAATGAATTAAATATGTAGCACCTCATTAGGTTATCATTGTATACTTAAAAAAAATCAGATTTGGATTACTGTATTGGTGAGAGTTGTTGACGTATTATTTAGAGGATATACCTATAAGGGTGGACTCATCAAATTAAATAAGAGATTAATTTTAATTTATTCTCAAATTAATTAAACATTATTTTTTGATATTTATCTTATCAGTTATTTTGAAATAATTATGAAAAAAATTTATAAATATTACATCTTCTCCACGACGTAAAAAAGAAAATTACGATGTTTCCAATGAGAGGGATTATAGGTCGTAAAAATCAAACTTTTCATAATGATTAAGTCTTGATTTGTGAGTGTGATGACTCTTATTCATCGATCAATTCTGCTTAAGGTCTTTAGTTGATTTATAATTTATCATATATTTAATTTCTTCAAGAGTCAACTTAACATTGCATATATAACATACACAAAGTCTAAATATTTAACTACTACAAGAAAGAAGGGTTAGCAACCATAAATTTGTCACAAAAATAATCGTCACAAAATATCATTTAAATTATTTTCATGGCCATAGATAATGCTGTAATTCATGCCCTATTTTCTGTCACTGATGCCCTATTTTCTTTTAGTGATTATAAACAAATATAAACATTAACTAAATTATAAGGATGTTAATTAGAGATGTTTTTTATTTTTCTCGAGAGTCAAATGGAGCCAAATATGAAGTTTTTTCAATTCAAATTCAACTATGAAATTTAATATTTGAATGCCTAAGACCATCGGCATCTCTAGAATTTTCGCCCAATACTGCAGAAGATTATTCCAACCAACCAAAGGCAGAAGATTTTTTATTTATTTATTTCAAGAAGAGCTGGAGTTTTTAGAAGAATTCATATACACTTTTTTAACATCCAACAAGTGAGCCAGGGATTAATATGGGCAAGCAATGATGAACCATAAATAGAAAGCAATACTTTTCACACAAAAGCTTTTTCACATCCGAGGTATTATTGCCAAGCCTGGTGAAGAGGTAAAAAGCAGGATGGATGGATCATCTCAGGTGATATATGGACCACCCATTGATCATTTCATGTGATACTGTGTATTCATCAGCTATAGAACATGTGCCACCAAGAAAGAACAGTGTGTATACATTTTTTTGTAACCAACATGTATTGTAGCAATAGTACTAGCAAGAGCACAAAATCAGGTAAGTTCCAAAAGCAGATGCCAAAGGGATTATTGTCATGTCCAATGGTGAACTGGGCCATCAGGTTGGGTGAAGTTTGGGGAGAAAAACAGTAGCAAACTCATGGTTTGGCATTTATTCTGTGAAGGAGAAGAAGATGAGAAGAAAAAATTGGCAAGGGAGAGGACTTAAGTGACAAAATGTGCTTCTTATGGGGAAGGCAAAATGGCAGATTCAAGACTTGATGATCAGAACTTTGGACACTAAAGGTTGGCAAAGATGCATTTGGTTCTCCAATTGGAACAAGGGAATGAGCAAGCCAATTGACTAGTAGAATGCTGATTTATTGTCTTAAGCTGCCATGTGAAGTATACACTACTTTCTTCCCTATTGTCAACTAATGGGTAAGGTAGTCTATATAGGTGTTTCAATTTAATTCTGTCTAATCAAGACTTGGTGGGGATACTAGATTGGAGGATTAATATTTAATCCTACAACAGCTTTAATAATTCTAAGAGAAGTGGTAACTCAAAAAGAGCCAAATAGACTATGGGCAGTAATGTCATTATAATATTGATAGAATTGCCGGTAGCCGGTCATGCTTCATTTTTATTCAAAATTAATCATGGTTAAAACTTATTTCTTAGTACCAGGGAATACTAATACATAGCCTTATTCGAATATTTGCTGAATTAAAATGATTCGAATAAGGCTATGCATCACTATTCTTGACCCATTAAAAAATAATGGTTAGGCTCTCGTCGGCTGTCTAGCAGAGGGAGGCCAGACTCTACCCAAGACCTGGCCAAGTCTGGTTGCATCTGGCCAAATATGGGCCGCGACGACCAGACCGCCTTGTTAGGGCAGCCAACACAGCCACACCTGTCCACCTCGACCTGGTCGGCTTTGTTAGCTCTGATAAGGAAAAATTAGTAGGCTTAAATCATTCTCCTCAAAATAATTTAACAAATTTAAGATTTAAGGTACGCTATCGCTAACAATATGTCGGATTTTACACAAGTAGATATCGAATTGAGACTGATTTGAAGATCTCACGAACATACTTTTAAAATATATATTTATTTTACCTTATTTAAGACAAACCATATTTTTTTAATATTTTCTAGTAATCACGTGTGGGCTGGTCATGTAAAAATAAAATCCCCTTTTGTACATTTTAATAATTTATTGTGTTGACATAATATTACATAAAAGATTAATATAGTTAAAAAATATGGAATTTGGTTGAAGCAAACCAAAGTAGAATAAACTCGAGTCAATTCCAAACAAACTTATAATGAGGTCATTTTTATTAATTTTTCAAAGTAATAAATAAAGGATATTATGAAATAAGTACGATACTAATTCTCTGTCGTCTAGATTTATGAGTAATGAACTGGGGTTAACAGTGAACATATGATTAGCAAAATAATAAGAAAACTAACAATGTTATAAGAGTGCTTAATATTATTCCTTTGCTTCAGGGAGTCAAATTGTCAATTTGAAGTTATATAACTATACTTTTGGTTTAAAAAGTCATAAACTTATGTGTAATAATAAATAAATATGTATTTATCTGGACTCGGAGTGGATCAGATAATATAGCAAAGAGCTTAGCTTCCGATCACAAATAATAGTAGTACTTGATCATATATGTGTAAGGCATTGTGGGTCTCCATTCCAGTTATTATGTTTCCCCACCCATATACTTTCTTTTATGCAACGATTTGCAAAGATATTGCATGCAGTAGAGAGGGTCCATGCATGCAGAGGCAAAGTTCCCTAACGACCTTTATGTCAGATTCCCTCCACTATTGCTACGTTCCTCTTACCTAGTCCCACCCAAAGCCTTGTTATACACATAATATGGGGCACATTTTCACAGGTACTTATTAAACAAAAAATGAATTATCACATTTTTTTTAAGAAAAAGAAAGCACATTATACACGCAATAAGAAATAATTTGATAGGGTTCACTATGATTATAGGCAAAATTGTATCGAAGCCTATCAAAAGATTTGATGGCGAACATTGAAGTCCCTGACATTATTTAAATCAAGGTTATCGGTCTCAATTTACTTGGATTAGAGATCGTAAATCTCAAAAATTGGGCTCACATTTTCAATTTTGGTATATTTGATATTGAGATCAGCAATCTCAATCATTTTTAGAGGATTTAGTTTTTTGTGATAAAGTCCTAATTTACAATTTTTTTTAATCGAACAGAGAGAATAGAACCTTATTTATAGAGACCATAAGCAGTTCTAGACCTAAAACCAACTGTGGGTACTAACTATGTAATACTTACGTTAGTCATCATCATAATCTCACTGTGATATTCTAATTCTAGTTCACACTAAAACCGAGTTGAAGTGTTAACATTATGGAAACCATATCTTACTCATTTAACATGAAATACTAATTACATGTTAGACCTAACGATTTAAGGTGTCAAAAAACAAAAGACCTAAGTAAGTTGATCTCTAAATGCTGAGCAAAAGAAGCTCACAACAACTAAACACATGAAATGTGACAAAATGCTCAAACAAATCTAGAGGAAGGGCTTCACGGGATAAAGGTGCAATTTAAATGTACTCCATTTATAACAAATATGAAGGCATAAAATGTTGAATTTTGGACATAAATATATATATGAATTTATAATTGTATTATATGTTGTTATTTAAGATTGACTTATATTTAATTGATCTATTAAAGTTAAGTTTAATGACTTATTAATATAAGTATGGATTCATATGTGTAGATGTTATTTTTGTAATTTTTTTTAATAATGGGTTAAATTGAAATTATGAAAAATAACATTATAAATAAGGGGGTTATAATCCCCAAATTTATAAGTAATTTTTTGTTTTGGCATCTCATCGTTTAGAAACTTTAGTCTTGAAAAACTAGTACTAGATTTTCAAGATCAAAATTTTAAACAAATAAAGAATCATTTTGTTTTTATGGATTCAGGTACTCTTTCATTGTTAAATTCTATTTTCTTGATGATTTAATATAAAGAAGAATAAGCTTTTATGATGATGGCTTTATTATCTGTATAATTTGGTTAAACTTAAGTTTGTTTTTAAGTTTTTTTAAATTTACAACAAGTGGTATCAGAGCAACTTTATATTAGATCATTGAGGATTAATTTGATTTCTGTTTAATTTTAGATCAAGATTAAGAAAAGATAGATCCCAAAATAAAATCTTATAAACTGTGTAGTTCCATGTCACATCTAGATCTAGGGATTTAGTATCTCAAAATAATACTAGTTTGTAAGAGGGAATAAATTAATATGATCTTCAACCCATTGGGAGTTTCTCAAAATTTAGTAGTAGTTATTGTCATTTTCACAAATTGGATTAAATGGAAATACAAGAAATTTATATGAGATATTTATTCCCAAATCAAGGTCCTCTTTTGGTAAAATATCAAATAAGGAAAATAAAGTTACAAAAAGTTATAATTTCATAAATTTCCAAATAAAGATACTTTTATAACATTTTTTAGTTTTATGTTATTTGAGATTATTAATTCAAATTATGATTCAGTTATAATTAATATTTTAGAATTTATTAATAACTATAATATACTACCAAAGTAGCCACTCTTGTGATGGTTTGTGGGTATTTGATTAATGTGAATATTAATCGGCCCAAAGGAAAATTAATATTTGACAGAATGATATATTTATTTATGGTAATAAATATAGGATAATTATCAAGATTTCATGTGAATAATAAATTAGCCCAAAAGAAGGTTTATTATTTGACAAGATTTATTATCTATATTTGATTACTGTACTAAAAATACTACTTACAAATTAATATTTCTATCTAAAGACTAAATATTAATGTTGTGCTAGGTCTCTATTGATGGGATTAACCATTGTTTGAATTATTAATCTTATTATATGCATGTTATTTTGTTCTATTTTTAATTAAACAATCTGCTTCTATGATTTCTGCCAACATCAATTCAAGTCTAATGCTTAAAGATAATTTTAAGGATTAGAAAGAGAGCATGATGATTGTTCTCGACTGCATGAATATTGACTTTACGTTAAGGACTGAACAACCTGCTTCTCTTGCGAACAAAAGTTCTATTGAGGAAAAATAGGACATTGAGAAGTGGGAATGTTCAAATCATATGAGTCTTATGATCATGAAGTATGGAATTCTAGAGACCTTAAAGGGTGATGCATTTGAGAAGATTATTACAGCCATTGAGTGTCTTAATGAAATTGAAAAGCATTTTGTAAAAAAAATGATAAGGCTTCTTGCTATTTCTTTTATGGTTAACCTGGATATATAATTAAGGAATACACTAAGTATCACGCTTGGGATGAAAAGAAATATCCATTTGTTAATTTTGTTTGTTCTGAGCTTAATTTAACTTCAGTGCCAATACACACTTGGTGGCTAGATTCGGGTGCTACTACTCACATAAGTGTGTCAATGCAGGGTTGCTTGAGTTATCGAAAGCTAAATGATGCTGAAAGATTCCTCTAGGTGGGTGGTGACAACTCAGTTGTAGTTGAAGCAATATGGACTTTTAGATTATTATTGAAAACATGATATTATTTGGATTTGAAAGAGACATATGTAGTACCGTCAGTTAGATAGAATTTGGTATCTATTTATATATTAGACAAATCTGGTTACTCTTGTTCATTTAGAAATAATAAGTTTAGTCTTTTTTAAATTCAAATATTGTAGGTATGGGTTCCTTGTCTTTTTATGATAATTTATATTTACTCGATATTATTACATCTTTTAATGAAATTTTGCATGTAGGTTTAAGTGGTACGAAAAGAAAAATTAACTAATAAGAATTCTATTTTACTCTGAGAATGGTGTTGTTGAGAGACAAAACTGAACATTAAAAGAGAAGGTGAGAAGTATGATTGCTCATATTACTATACATGATTCATTCTAGGGTGAGGCCTAAAGATAGTAGTATATCTTTTTAATAGAGTACTGACAAAGGCAACAGTTAAGACCCCTTAGAATTGTGAATTGTAAAAAAGCCCAGTATTAAGCATTTACGCATTTAGGGTTGTCCAACTAAGACAAGGCCTTATAGGCCAAATGAAAGGAAATTGAACTCAAGAATAGTTAGCAGCTATTTTGTTGGGTACTCTGAATGGTCTAGAGGGTATAAGTTTTATGATCCCACAATAAGGTCATTTTGTGAGACGGGAAATACGCAATTTTTTGAGGACGTTCAGTTTGGAAGGGGAAATGAAGTTAGAGACTTTGTCTTTGAAGAAGAATCTATTTCTCTTCCCATGATTGTTCTTGATAGTAATCAGGATCATATTCTCGACGTTATTCAAGAAAAAATACCATAATTACAAGACCATGTTGAGAATCTCTGTAATCACAATCATCAAGTTATACCTAAATAGGAAAATCAATATCCTCAAGAGGAAATGTCATTGAAAAGATCCACAAGAGAAATTAGAAATACAATTTCAGACGATTATATCATCTTTCTCCAAGAACATGATGATAACATTCGAATTGTGGAAGATGATCCAATCAACTTTCATCAAGCCATGAAAAGTTCTAATTCTGAAAAGTGGATTGATGCCATGAATGAAAAGATGAAGTTTATAAAAGCTAATGACATTTGGGATCGTGTTCCATCTCTTAAAGGTGCGAAACCTATTGGTTGTAAATGGATATTTAAAACCAAGAAGGATTCGAAAGGTAATGTAGAAAAATATAGATATGGATGTCATGAACACAACAAAGTAAATAATAATCAAAGGCCTTCTATAATATAACTTATGAATTTTCTACTAGATTTGTGAAAAATAGTGACCAACCAGCATTCAAGAATATATAATAGTTATTTTACTCATGAAAAAATTATAAAACTACAACATATTTACTCCTAACTCAACCATCTACAAGGGAAAAAAACATATAAAAATGTAAAACAAGCAGTAATATAGGCAGATCTAACACCAAACACACACAACAAGAAAGAAGGGATGGATGGCTTACCACCAATGAACCAAGGGAAGTTCTATTGGGGATTCCCACCCCAAGACCTACAACCTTAGGCCTTAGATAGGCTTGGAGAGTTTGAAGGGAGCTTGAAGATATCAAGGAAGGAAGAGGAGTGACCAAGGAGAGGGAGGAGGGTTGGAGGAGATGAAGAAAGGAGTGATAAAGGGGAAGAGGAGGGGGACCACTAAGCCATGAGTTAGTGATGTCATAGGTAAGGTGCCACACCTAAAGATGTATGCGTGTCATACCTAATCAGGTATGAGTTGACTCAAAAACATAGGATTTTCACATTAAAGTGATAGGGATGACATTGGGAACCACACTAGACATCCCAGATGGGCTAGGATGGCTCGAAAGGTTCCATATACACGATAAGAAATCTAGACTCATGAGAAACACAGTCCTAAAGCTATCTAGACACAACTCATATAAAAATAAACGATGAGAGCTAAGACAACATAGTGTCCAACCTGGCAGCACTAATCACTTGGAGAGATTAAGGTTGTGGCTCGCACATACTACACCATCCGGGGAGATTAAGGTTATAGGCACACTACAAACAAGGCCACACAAGCAAGTCAATCTGGGTCAAGACTGAACTCAACTTTAAACCAGCTGGCGAAAAGTCCAAATTTTACAACCTCCTCCACTTATCAAAATTCAATCCCTAAAATTCACCTAAGGAGGGTAAACACACAACGATTATGGGCCACAAGCATACATACAAATGGCCATGCACGCACGGTGTGAAAATCTGTTGTAACATCGAGCTACAACGCACTTCCAAAGATGCATATCATTGTCTAGTTGTTGGTCCATCAATTCATATAGGCATCAATCACTCTAGTGAAAGAAACATATTGTCAATGAGGCTTACCGCACTTGTAGCACATAACCGCCAAAGCTTATAATTACATGAATATACCTATCGAAGGCGAGTATAACATTGTCCAAGGCATACAACATACATGTGTCTGCATATGTAACTAGTGTATGTAATCATACTCTTCTTTTCTACAAAAGAATGAATGTAGTCTAAGGTGTACTTACGGGATAAAGATGACCTAAAAGAACCCACCATGTATACCTCAAAATATGAGGTGGTCTAGAGGTCAAGTTTGCCTCGCAATGTATCAGAATAAAGGTATCATATAAAAATGTAAAACATGTAGTAATATAGGCAGATCTAGCATCAAACTCACACAACAAGAAAGAAGGGATGGATGCCTTACCTCCAATGAAACAAGGGAAGTTCTATTGGGATTCCCACCACAAGACCTATAACCTTAGGCCTTAGCTAGGCTTGGAGAGTTTGAAGGGAGCTCGAAGACGTCAAAGAAGGAAGAGGAGTGACCAAGGAGAGGGAGGAGGGTTGAAGGATTTGAAGAAAGGAGTGATAAAGGGAAAGAGAAGGGGGGACCACTTAGCCATGAGTTAGTGATGTCATAGGCATGGTGCCACACCTAAAGAGGTATGAGTTGACTCAAAAACTTAGGATTTTCACATTAAAGTGATCGGGATGACCTTAGGAACCAAACTGCACATCCTAGAGGGGCTAAGACAGCTCGAAAGGTTCCATACACACGATAAGAAATCTAGACTAGTAAGAAACATGGTCCTGAAGCTATCTAGACACAACACATATAAAAATAGAAGATAAGAGCTAAGATAAAGTAGTGTCCAACCTAGCAGCACAAAGCACTCGGGGAGATTAAGGTTGTGGTTCGCACATACTACACCATGTGGGGAGATTAAGGTCATTGGAATGCTACTAAATGGGACGGACAAGCAACTCAAACTAGGTCAAGATTGAACTCAACTTTAAACCAGCTGGCAAAAAGTCCAAATTTTACGACCTCCCCCACTTATTAAAATTCAATCCCTAAAATTAACCTAAGGAGGGTAAACAAACAACGGTTATGGGCCACAAGCGTACATACATATGGCCATGCACGCACGGTGTGAAAATCTGTTGTAACATCGAGCTACAGTGCACGTCCAAAGATGCATATCATTGTCAAGTTGTTGGGTCTTCAATTCATATAGCCATCAGTCACACTAGTGAAAGGAACATATTGTCAATGAGGCAGACCACACTCATAGCACATAACCGCCAAAGCTTATAATTACAGGAATATACCTATCGAAGGCGAGTTTAAAATTGTCGAAGGCATACAACATACATGTGTCTGCATATGTAACTAGTGTATGTAATCATACTCTTCTTTTCTACAAAAGAATGAATGTAGTCTAAGGTGTACTTACGATATAAAGATGATCTAAAAGAACCCACCATGTATACCTTAAAATATGAGGTGGTCTAAAGGTCAAGTTTGTCTCGCAATGTATCAGAATAAAGGTATCATAGCTGGCCCCAAAAATTGGAGTATGGCAAGGATGTAATCTGTGAGATGTGATAAAGGAGCCTAAAAGGTGCCCGTAGAAGGAGGCAGTATGTCAACACCTCAAGATGTGTAACGAGAAATGTGCATATGGGGATAAGGTGGTATATAAAAATATATAGACGGTCAAGATAGACTCCATTCTGAAGTACCATTGTTGTTGTTTACCATGGATCTGACCATCATCCTCAGAACTACAACGCAAACAACCAAAGGACGACTCCTATAGTTCTAACCTAATTAATAAATAGTAGACAAGTGTTTATCGATTGAGTACTAGTTGTGTACATTTTAGTGGATGGGGAACAATTGTCCTAAAAAACTATTATCACACCTCATGTCAATAGGAATCCATAGCAAGGTTTGATTAGTGTCTCTTCCCTTTATCTATGTTTGTGACTAGTCATCCCATACTGATTTATTGTACTCTATCTCAACTCACTTAGCTACTAACATTGTGGTAGACTCACATGCATGCCTGTACAATGGCAATATGGAGGCTAAAATAAAGCAAAGGTGCACAACATGTAACTACATAATACTATGCATCCGAATCACCAATGCCAGATACCCACTTGGATGCCGATGGAGGCGATCTAGGTCTCCAACCTCAATCTAGCCATGCTGGTCATTGTCCATCTGTTTGCCTAAATGCTAAACACTATACTACTAGTCTATCATACTATGAAGCTAATAGTCTTACCTATCTCATTTTCATATACCACATAGTCAATGTCACACAACCGTGTCATGTCGATCTCTGGTTCTTACTACTTAACTACTAGTCATGTTGTCTAATCTTTCCATTTCCAATAGTTTCTGTCATATAGCCTAACCGTATTCTCATTCCTTCCAAGCAACTGTAGTACTCTATTGTGCACTTGCCTATCCTATCGCTAGCTCGCTATGGCATACTTGTTCAGCTATGGTTGCACAACTTGGACGGTGGTTGAGCTACTCAAATGGTAGTTGAGCTATCTATCATACTATGAAGCTGATAGTCTTACCAATCTCATTTCCTTATTTAGCATAGTCAATGCCATACAACCATGTCATAACGATCTTTGCTTCTTACTACTTAATTACTAATCATGTTGTCCAATCTTTTTCCCTTTCCAATAGTTTCTGTCGTATAGCCAAACCATATTCTTGTTCCTTCCATGCAATTGTAGTAATCTACTATGCACTCACCTATCATATTGCTAGTTCGCTATGGCATGCCTACTCAACTATGGTTGCACCACTGTTAAGTGTTTAAAATATATAATATTTACCCATATTTTTAATATGATTTTGTACTTCTCGGCTATAAACATTATTAATTTAGTGATATTTTTTATTATATTCTAGTTAAATAATATTTTATTAGATATACTTAATTTTGGTGTTTCAATGCAAAAAAAGATGAATAAATTAAGCTTTGGATTTGATTGGTCATGACACTTGGCCCCACCCGATGGCTACAATTTATAGTGTTCAATGGAGTCGAACAGTTGGAAACTTGAAGGGACATTATAATTAATTAGACTACGTCGATTTGTGAACACTCTATTCGAATTCTTGTATCTCCACTTCTATATAAAGGGGTGGTCATTTGTTGTTATCATATCTCATCTCATAGCTTCGAAGTGTAGTGAAAGAAGTAGTTTTAGTTTTTGTAATTTCTTTCTCTTTCATAGTAAAAATTAGTTTCTTTTTTATATTGTTTTCTACTTTTATTATGGAGTAGTCTTTTATTTCATTCTAGAGAGAGTGGAACTTAACATGATTTAATTGAATTTATTTCAAGCTTTTACTCTTTTATTCAATCGGAATGTTTGAATTATCATATTCTTAATGCTAAGAATAGATTGACCACCTATATCTTAGATCACGAGGTTTAATTAGATTTCGAGAGAAATTAATTAGATTAGTCATTAGTAATTCATCATACGACGAGTCTTTTGACTTGTTTGTCGTTGTGGTCGGAAGATACACAACACTGTATGCGATTGTAAGGCAATTCTTAATGCATTATTTTGTTGATTAATTAATTATCACCGGGAGGTAGAAATTGAGGCAAAATAATAGAAGTATGAAGGAGCGGGAGCCACCATGTCATATAATTATCCTAGATCGACAATCCGAGAGAATAAAAGATAAGAGTAATATTTGATGAAGATTAAATTCATGTTAAGGGAAATTCGACTCTAGAACGAGTTTTATAATTTTGACTTTACTTTTAATTTAAAGTTATTACTTAGATTTAGTTAAGTTAGTTATTTTTATTTTGGTCCTCATTTTATTTTCTTTAATTAATTATAAGAAATTCATCTCCCTATGGGACAATACTCGATTTATCAATATATTAGTTGTTTTGACTGTGTATACTTGCACGTCATTGAAAATATTCGTACAAGTTTTTAGCGCCGTTGCCGGGGAGATCAAATTTTCTTAATTAATTTAGGATTAGAATTTTGAGTGTTTTTCTTTTATTTTTAGATTTTAGTGTCTGATTATTTTTAAAAGAAAAAAAAGAAAAAAAACTATATCATTGTCTTCTTCCTTACTATCATTTATTTGTTATCATTTGTTTATGCATCAATTAGTACGGTCACCTTTGTTTTCTTATGATCCAGAGATTGAAAGGACTTTGAGAAACTTGCGTGCCGCTGGAAGAAGAGCACAAGAAGCCATAGAAGAAGAAGCCATGGACCCACAACAACAACAAATGCCTCCACTTCCACCAATTGTAGTAGTAGCTTAAGATGACAATAGGGCAATCCAAGATTGGGTTGTACCTCTTGCAAGAGGGTTACAACCTAGTATTATTGCACCACCGGTGGATGCGACCCACTTCGAACTTAAACCAGTTTTATTTAACATGTTACAAACCATAGGACAATGTAGTGGATTGCCTAATGAAAATCCTAATAGTCATATCATGGATTTCCTATCTGTTTGTGATATGTATAAGCAACCTGGTGTCTCCGATGACGCTCTCGCCTTCGCTTATTTCCATTCTCATTAATAGGAAGTGCGAAATAACAGTTGTCATCATTAGATTCAATAACCACTTGGGATGAATTATCTAAAAATTTTTGTTAAAATATTTTCCACCTTCTAAAACTGCTAGATTACGTAATGAAATTTTATCCTTTTTACCGTTTGATGGTGAGTCTCTCTTTGAGGCATGGGAAAGACATAAAAAATTGTTAAAAAAGTGTTCCAACCATAGTATAAAAGATGGATGCAACTCCAAACTTTTTATAACGGGTTGTTAGTGTAAAACCCGTGACTCGAGTCAGAGTTTTCCAGGAGTGAACCAGTCGGTTCAACTGTCGGTTCGAGTCGAGTCAGCTTCATGGACCGCGAGCTGAGTTGAGGCCAGCTGTGAGTTATGAGCGATGTG
>JAURVB010014152.1:0-54557 GCA_033002965.1 Piper betle | reverse complement strand
GTTGATTATTATTATTTTTAATAATCCTTACCAAAAATCCTTTTCCAGCCCCTCCCTCCTCTCCTTTCAACCTGCAATGGCGTCCTTCTTTATAGTAAGCGAACAGCAACTTCGTTTTCCTCAATGCAATAACTTTGTCTTCTCCAATGCAATGACTTCGTCTTCTCAATGCAATAAACTTCGTCTTCTCAATACAATAAACTTCGTCTTCTCAATGCAATAAACTTCGTCTTCTCAATGCAATAAACTTCGTCTTTTCAATGCAATGACTTCGTCTTCCTCCACTTCGTCTTCTTCAATCTCGTGGACCCCTTTCCCTCCTTCCGTATAAATCTCACGTATCTTATTTCTATTAAATTAGGCATAACCACGGGTTCAACCACGACTGGCTGGGTTAACTGTCATGATTGAGCCGAGGGGTGCGGTGAAAAATTTGGACGAACAAACATGCATCAAACTTTCTCCAAAAAAGTCTTGTTCATCTGTTTTGCTAAGTAACTGTGTGGTGTCTAACAATACATTCACTTTTATAGAACTTGTTAAAGTTTGCTTCACAAAACCCCAAACCATTATCTGTCCTGAGTTGCTTAACTTTCTTGACTGTCTGATTTTTAATTATTATTTTTCATGTCTTAAAAGTTGGAAAGATGTGATTTTTATGCTTTAGAAAATAAATCTAGACATATCTTGAATAAAAGTAAGCATATAATTTGTTACACCTTTAGAAGCAACACAAGATCTTCAAAAATCACAATGGATATCATCAAGAGAACCTGAGGAGAAGCTTACTCTCTTGCTTTCCAAAAATGTGATGTTCATAGAAATCAAATTTGTCAGTATTTTATCCACATAAAAGACCTTACTTAATATTGTCATTCCACGATCACTTATATGTCCAAGCCTCACATGTCATAACAAGTCTAATAGGGATAATGAAAAAATGGTTGCAATCCCTGCAACAGTAACATCTTGCAAAACATATAGGTTACCAGATCTATTAGCCTTATTAAAATAATGGTACCTTTCAATACTTTGAGAACTCCACCTTTAGCTGAATACTTGCACCCATTTTATCTTGGATAGGGATCTAACCGCATCATTGTGAGTCCTTATTTTTATTGTTCCTTTACCACCAGCAACCTTGCATTGCGCATCATTTCCCATTATGACAACTCCACCTTCAACAAATTCATAAGTAGAAAAGCAATCCTTACGGGGACACATGTGATAAGAACAATAAGAATTAAGAATTTATTTAAATTTCGGCCTATCTTCACTATTAGTAATAAGAAGGAGACCAACCTCATGATTATTCTCTATAACTACAGTTTCTAGAGGTTTATCAGATTTACTATGACTATTGTCTTCGTTATTTTTCTATTCATAATAATCATCAACGATATGACCCTTCTTTTTACAATAATCGCAAAATTTATCCTTATTCATGCCCTTTGACTTTGACCTAAACCTAATTTTGTTGCTGTTAGATCATTTTTCAAGTGATCATCCCCTAACACTAAGCCCATCAACTTGACCGCTTGAGCTTGGAGGGTACTATTATTTATCATACTTCTTTTTAGAGAGGAAGTAAGACTTAAACATCTTCAAAAGATAGGGTCTCGTTATTACTATAAAGCATAGTTTCTTTGAAGTATCTATAAAAAGAAGGGATAGAACATGCCACACAAAGCAACCTTGTCTTCATCATTGACTTTTATATCTAATTATCGTAGATTGATGAGAATAGTGTTAAACTCATCAAAATGAGATTAAATAGACATACCTTCTTTCATCTACATCATAAAGTGGCATTCCTTTTAAAGGATCTTGTAAGTTTCTTTGACTTACCCGAAAGAGCCTTCTTTACTTTAATATTTGTAAAAATTGCCGGTATTTGAATTTGTCAAATGCTAAAATTGATTTTGTCATTGAATTTTTCAACGTTAAATTTTGTAGTTGACATTATACTCTAAATAGAGCAAAGGTCAGGTATCAATTTATTAGCAAAATTTCCCAAGAATGGAGTGTAATGACAGTACTATAAAAAATATAACGATAAAATAAAAAATAAGACACAAAGAGTTGTTTAGTCTTAGTTTTATGATTTATGAAAATATAAATAAATAGTTATGATTTTTTAAACCTCATACATATATTATGCAATATTTTAGTAAATTCAACATATCTCACATTATATATTTTATTATTTTTTTCATAATTTTTGTTTCATATTATTCCTGACTCATAGATATACAAATTTTATCCGGCAAGTTTATTGTGATTTAGCAACATATTATGTAATGTTTTGGAGCATATATATATATATATATATATATATATATATATATATATATAATATATATATATAGGTGCCAAACTTAGTTAAAAGAGACAATTTTAACGATTACACTGACATATCCGCCTATTTTTATAATTTTGTATATCCAGTTAAATGTGTTATTTTCCCTGCAATATTACGCGTAAATAGCTCACATTAAAATATCTAAGATAAATAAGCGTCAAAACCCCTAAAACGTAACTTGTTGCCTCTATGCATGTTGCGACCACGTTCGATCTACTGTTTGCATGATTTGTAAGCTCCTAAGGAAGCCCGGCGCCGTCCCCAGCCTCCTCTGTCGCCGAGTTTGCCCGCGGCGAAGAGGAGTCAGCCCTCCTCCGATCCTGTCTTCCCCCGCTCAACCTCCTCTCCGACTCCTGGGAGTTCCACGCAAGCCGGATTCTTTTGGCAATCGCCGTTTTTTTTTATTTTTCAATTTTTGGTTCGGATTTTTTGAAGAAGGAGCGGAGGAAGAAGAATATGATCGTCTTTGTCGGTTTTGGTGTTGCAGTTTTTGACGGAGAACAGTATGGATTTCAGGGTGCCCGACGGCTGTTGGGAAGCCGACGATTCTCAATGAGCTTTATGGCTTTGATTCGTCGTCTCCCTGTAATTTTTGCTGTTGGTTGAGTAGAAAAATGCAATCCTTTTCTTTCAAACATCAAGCGATTCTTGATTTGTAGTTGATATCAGCAATGGTTGTTGCATTACCCTCACCAATTTCGTTTGATCAATGACCTTTTATGAATAAAACAATGATGTTGGAGAAAAATACTGGCATATCTGATCAGCAATTGTCAATCTTAATGACATTTTTTGGGGAACAAAAAACACACCTTATTGTTGTTGTGGCAGTTTTAAAAAAGGATTTTGAACATGTTTAACTGATATGTTTGGTGCTGCCATCCTTCAAAAGTCATTTTTGTAGCTGTTAAATTTGGAGGAAACATTATTAATCTTACTTCTCCAGGAAATACTCTCGCTTGCTTATGATATGTGTCATCGATTGTTTACCAAACTTTAGCCGCATTGCTTTCTGAGGATGTGATGTTGCAATTCTACTATAAGCTCCTATAGTTTTTTTCTCATGTTCATTTTTTTGTATTGAACTTGAAGACAACTTAAAGTGTGCCGATGCGCAGGTATGTTACCAAACATATTATATGCGACGCTTATAATATCTTCTTCAAATAAATTTAAATTTAAATTTAAATACTAATTAACCCCGTGCATCATGTTGGTCATACGGCTAGTTATATTGCAAAGGGTACGATGGTATGGCCGCTAGGGATTCGCTGCTCCAACATTAATTGATGTAAATCACTTAAATAAGAAGATATTAACTTAACTATTATATTTATTTTCTTACACACTACTAATTTAGGTGATTTATAATAATCAATCAAATACTAGCCTGATAATACTTACGCATATTTATTAATGTCTTTCATTGTTGAAATGTCGAGAAGGTTGATTCAATTTATATTATTATTTGAGTTTTATAAATTAATAATTTTAAATATAAGATAACTCCATCGTAATGTTTTTGACTTAGGTTTTTAAGTGAACCAAAATCAACCGGCTCAATTACGAACGAAACCCCTTGACCACGAAACCGCGTTGAGATCCAACCGTTACGTTAACCGTCGCTTGAAAGCAAGCACGAAGCTCCACCACACTCCAACCACCTCCATCCCTCTATAAACACTCCCCCCCACCCAACCTCTCCGGCGACCACCATGGCCGGCCACCACCTCCTCCTCCTCCTCCTCCCCCTCTTCTTTGCCGCCGCTTTCACCGGCGGCGAGGACTTCCGGCCGCTTTCGCAGGCGGCCCAGGCCGAGACACTGATCCGGCGGCTCAATCTGCTCCCCGCCGATCCGGTCGCGGAGCCGGAACGGGACGGAGACGGCGGCGGGAGGACGATCGTGGAGAGGAGGTTCGGGCTGCCGGGTTTAGCGGCGCCCGACCAGGAGCTCGGCCACCACGCCGGGTACTACCGCCTTCCCAATTCGTTTGCGGCGAGGTATGGTTTGTAGATGGTTTTCGGTTGGTTTTGGATTTTGGTTGTATCATGCGAAGATTGGGTGCTGCTGGTTGAAGTGCATATTCGGCACCGAAGATTTGTGGATATGATTGTAGGTTAGTTTTTGGGGGCGAAATTGAGTGACGCGAGTATAATGTAGGTCAATTCTTAGTCTTTTTGATTGAGTAATGATTGAATTGTTGATTCCGTGCACTTCTTTAAGGATTCTTTGTGGCTTATTGTTGGTAAATTTTGCATTTTTTTGATAAATTTGGGCGTAATAGTGTTTCACGGTATCTGTTGTACAACATTAAGATTGATAGGAGCCGAGATAGAGTTTGGATGTGGTGCTGATTGAAGTCCTGATTCGCGATTGAAGATTTGTAGATAGTTCTAGGTTAATTTTTGGGCGAAATTGAGTCCAGAGACTTTGGTATGAGTATAATGTAGGACAATTCGTAGTTTGTAGGCTGGGTGATGATTGAATTGTTGATTTCGTGCATTTTTTTATAGATCTTTTGTGACTTATTGTTGGTAAATTTTGTATTTCGATAAATTTGTACGTATGAGGATTTTAGAGTACGTATATGTTGTACAACATTAACATGTTGATAGGAGCCGTGATGCGGCAATTGAATAGAGGTGACTGAATAGAGGTTGAATGTGGTACTGGTTGAAGTGCAGATTATACGAGATTACTTCTAAGCTCTAACTTCATTATTCATCTGCGGCATTTAGAATTTGTGGATAATTGTTGGTTAATTTTTAGCAAAAGTGTCAATATAATGCAGAAAGATTCGTAGTTTCTTGATATCATGCTAATTGAATTGTTTTTTTCATGATTTTTTGTGGCTTATTGTAGGCAATTCCTCGTTTTTGATAAATTTGTGCCCTACAACTATGGTTTCGGTAGTGCATATTTATAATTAGCTACCTTATACAGCTGGTCATTTCATGGCTTTTCAAGGTTCTCTGTGACTCACTGTCTGCAAATTTGACATTTTTGATAATTTTTTGTGTCCAGTTACTAGGCTTTAACCGTGTCTGTTGTACTCTAGAAAAAAATGGTTGCGTTTGAGAGTGTGATTAAAATGATGAGTTTAGTGGCAATATCTGGCAAGAGGGTGTTTTGGGTTGGTGATTTCTTCATGATTTTTGCAGGATGTTTTACTTGTTTTTTGAGTCACGCAACAGCAAGAGCGACCCAGTGATTATATGGCTAACTGGCGGTCCAGGGTGCAGCAGTGAATTGGCAATTTTCTATGAGAATGGGCCTTTCTCTATTGAAGATGACATGTCTCTAAAATGGAATGAATATGGATGGGATAAGGTACTGTTTCAATGTGTCTTTGGTAGCGTTTGGCGTCAGGTGTGTCAAGGATATTATTCAATCTGATTAATGCAGGCTCACATAGATTTTGTCTATTTTTTTCCACCGGAATACAATCGGGTAGCTGAGAATCTATTGGGTATAATTTGATAATGGAAAGCCCTGCTTCTTGCAGAAACGAGCTGGATTTCATTAGTACCTATGTAAAAATGCCTATATATATATATATGGTAAATGTGTTCTATGATAAGTTGGAAAGGTTTATAATAGATGATGAATTTTACTTCTCATTCCTGCATTGAGCGCAATCTGATTTAGAAATATAGAAAAATTATCATGTAGATGAGGAAATTTTTCTGACATCAAAAGCTTTTCCCCTTGTAAATGTATTTGAATGGGAGGTTTGGAAGAGGGAGAATGTTGAATGGTATAGTGTCGTCCGCGTGGTCGATTGTATCTGATCTCCTATATATGTTGTGAAAGACACGTATAATTGAAGGAGTTTGAAATGCATGACTTCTTGTATAATTGAGGAACATGTATATTGCCCTGTTTCATTATGTGACTAAGCTAGTATAACGTCTTTATGAATATTTTTCACCAACTTGTGTTGGTCATTTCATTTTTGACATCTCCAGGTATCAAACCTTTTATATGTGGACCAACCCACTGGTACTGGCTTTAGCTACACATCCGATGAGCGTGATATCCGTCACAATGAGAAGGGTGTGAGTGACGATCTGTATGATTTCTTGCAGGTTTGTTGATGTGACGTTCTCTTAAGAACTTTTTTTCTGTATTATTATTATTATTGTTATTATTATTATTTTTATTAATTATGACTTTGAATTCGCAGGCCTTTTTCACAGAGTATCCGGAATATGCAAAGAATGATTTCTATATAACAGGGGAATCATATGCTGGACACTACATTCCTGCTTTCGCAAGTAGGGTTCATAAAGGGAACAAAGCAAAGAAGGAATTCACATACGTTTGAAGGTATACCCATCTTCTCTCACTTCTTTTTATATTTTCTGCGCTTTGATTTGTTTGACAAGGAGTAGGTTCCTTCATGTTTGCATTGGTCTATTATGCAGGGTTTTGCAATTGGTAACGGGCTTACAGATCCTGGTATCCAGTATAAAGCCTACACTGACTATGCTTTGGACATGGGAATAATTGAAGAGTCTGATTACCAAAAAATAAACAAGATTGTGCCAGCATGTGAATTAGCTATTAAATTATGTGGTACACTGCATTTACTTCAGTTCTAATTTATTTCCTTATATTTGGATCTTTTTTTGTTCAACTACATGCCTTTTGTAAATACTGAAAGTGAACATTTTCTTTGTAAATGGACCTTTGACAACTATGAACCACCTAGTTAATGTCAAGGAATCAAGATTTTTAAACCAGCAAATGAAAAGAAGAAGATTGAACACTGCAATATTTTCTTGAAGATCCTCTGGGAAAGATTCGTGTTTATTTTATATATACTTGGATTCTGATGTTTGTAATCTCACTTGTGAAATGAACTTCTTTTCTCACTGATGAAGGTGTTACTACTGCAGATTGATTTCTTTGATGAAAGATTGTTTGTGTGATTAAGAATTAGATTACTATTTTTTCGATTTCTATTGCTTACCATTGGAGAGAAAAAATACTTTACTGTTATACATTTGCATTAAGCAGAGAGCAATATGTGAGAATAATAATCTTGCAGGAACATCTGGAACAGCTGCTTGCATGGCATCGTACGTAGTCTGCAATAACATCTTCAATTCCATAATCAAAATTGCTGGACAAACTAATGTGAGGTTATTAATATTTAATTGCTGTGTTTCGAAGTTAAACATTGAAGATGCATGAGAGATTTCGTGATTTAATGTTACAGTATTATGACATCAGAAAGAAATGCGAAGGTGACCTTTGTTACGACTTCTCCAACATGGAGAAGTTCCTCAACCAGAAATCTGTCAGAGACTCACTGGGCGTGGGAGACATAAAATTTGTTTCCTGTAGCCCCACAGTATACCAGGCTATGCTTATGGACTGGATGAGAAATTTGGAAGTGGGAATTCCTGCACTTGTTGAGGATGGAGTGAAAATGCTCATCTATGCTGGGGAATATGACCTCATTTGCAATTGGCTGGGTATGCTTAGAACATATCTGTAGAATGTTATCATAATACCATGCTGACACATGTTGCTAGCTCATTTCTTTTCTTACCTTTTTTATTTTTCTGGGTTTGAAATAATTACTTCTATGGATATCTGACCACAAGAAAAACCTGCCATTATTGCAACATGTGAGTTTCTTTTTTCGTTCACAATGCAGGAAATTCTAGATGGGTTCAATCCATGGAATGGTCTGGTCAACAACAATTTGCTGCAGCTCCTAGCGTTCCGTTTCTAGTTAATGGAACAGAAGCTGGACTGCTGAAAAGCTACGGACCTGTTAGTTTCCTCAAGGTTCTGGACTACCATCTTTTCTCAAGTTCATCATGCTCTTCAATATATATATATATTGTTAAGAAAACAATCGGGAAATTTATTTTCTAATAGATGGCCAAACACTAGTTAAATGCATGGTAGATCTTTCAAATACTGACATCATCTGCGAAAACTATCTTTTTAATTTGAATTAGGTATCTTTCTGAGTGATTATGGCTAGGAACCAACTTTTTTGGCTTAGCTCAGTACGCAAATCATATGTTGTTCCTGATTTCATTCTGTTTTGTTAATCTTGTGAAATTAGTTTACAAAAAAATCAGGTTTTGCGTTGATATACATCTCTTTCATATGACCATTAAAATTGGTTAAAACAATGGGAGTAGAGTAACAATTTCTAACTACGGGAGTATAACAATTTTCTGACTTATGTTCGGATGCTATTGCACTAGATTCACGATGCAGGTCACATGGTTCCAATGGACCAGCCGATGGCTGCGTTAGCTATGCTAAAGAGGTGGATCCATGGAAGACTCGGTGACGCATTTGAGCAAGAGAACCCAGTAGCAGACATGTAATGTGATACAGCCAAGTGGGAATAAGGAAAAAGGTTAACTCCATTTCACAGCACAATTAGAGAAAAAAAAGATATCTCAAGAAGGTAACTCCCTGCCATATTGCAACAGGTTAAGTTATGAGGGAGGCTTGGGTTGTGAAATAAGAATTCGCTGAACAAGATTTACCACTTTGAGTTTTCTTTTATATTGTACAGAAACTTCAGCAACACCATATACGGTTGTAATTCCGGAAGGAAATCTTGGGTCTCAGTAAAACCATGCTCAACATCAAAACTTCATAGACCTAACAACATAGAAGAACCAGTTGTTCCCAAAACAAACAATAAAGCAGCTCTCAAACAGAGGTGTACATTAATGTACGAGGTTGCCTCATATGATTTGTAGAGCGCTTTGAAACACCAGCATACTACAATGGGTTATTGCCTGCATGGGAGAAAAAGTTCAAGGTCAAAGGGGTAGCTGGTTTTGATGCACGCAATGAAAAGCAAACCCACACTGACAAATTGGTTATCAGAAGGTCAGACCGCATCTTAAAACAATCATATACGCAAGCATACAACTGACATGAGGTAGGCATGGAAGCAAGCTTCACCACCCAACAAAAAAAAATCCGCAGGAAAAGGCAGCTACTCTAGGCACACAAATCAAAAAAAGAATAAAATTAATGAACGAGACAAATTTTGATTTTCATCTAAAAACAGTATACAACCACACAGGATGACAGGATACACATTATATCACTTCAGAGTTCAGACAACTATATAAAATAGCTGCTAAAACCTTCTCGCCTGCAAACCCAACTACTTAATCCACTCGCATACAATTGAATTCATAAGGAGTTACAAAAGGGCTTGAATAGCAAAAAAGTAAAGTGGCATGTGAATCTAGATTAGTAAGAAAGAACCTAGAAATGGTCATCATAATCTTCCTGGCTAATTCAATTCCACCAGGAGTATATAGCTTCCCCTTACAACATTCATTTATAATGGAAATGGTGCTTAGTAGGTTATAGTTTGTTGGATATCTTCCCTCTTGTCTTTATTGATTAATCATGCAAATTTAGCTTAAATAGTATCACCATCTACCGTCTTTGTATCGCCCCAATTGAGAGCAACATAAATTAAACTCCCACTTGAACGAACTGAATCTTTTCTATTTCCATTGGTGTGGTTCATTCCACAACATGTTTTTTTTAAATGACAACAGCTCTAAACATGATAAAAAAAAGCATCAACCACACCGAGTAGATCGTTAACAACATATAATCAATAATAACAATAATGCACAACAACACCAAAACAATGCTACTAGTAAAAACTTACATAAATCACTCCACCGGAAGCTCCAAATCCTTGTCATAGTGTCCCCTGCACAACTTCACCAGCTCCTTTGCCTCCACCATCATCGAATTCTCAACCAGCCCATCAACCACCCTCTGCAAAACATCCTCATGAATGTAGCACCTGCTCGCAATGCTCCTCTTGCTCACCTTGTACGCCAGATCAAAATCCCCAGCCTCACAGAGAACCGGTACCACCTTCGAAAACGTCAAATAATTAGGCGAAATGCTCCTCCTACCCATCTCACCGTACAGCTTCTTCACCTCCACCACATTCTTCTTCTCACACCAACCTTTGATAAGGGCGTTGAAGCTATGGATGTCAGGCTTCAAACCCCTCTCGGACAATCCGTCGAACACCTCCGCCGCCTCCTCCACCTTCCCACTCAACACCAATCCGCGCATCTTCGCATTGAAGCTACCAACATCCGGCTCAACCCCGCACTCCTCCATCCTCTCCCAGACCTTGTCCGCGTCGTCGAAACGCTGATTCTCGTACAATGCACCGAGAATCGCATCGAAGATTGCAATGGTGGGCTTAATATCGTCATCCTTCATCTTCTCCAACGCCGACAAGGCTTCGTCTAACCGCCCCATCTCGCAATAGGCCCGGATCAGGAGACGATAGGAGATGAGGTCGGGCTTCACCGACAATTCACCGGGGAGGCGGCCGAAGAAGAAGTCGGGGACTTGGTCGAACTTGCCGGACTCGATGGCGGAGGAGAGGAGGGTGTTGAAGGACATGATGGAGCGGGTGCAGCCGAGGCGGGGGAGCTCGTCGAAGAGGTCGCGGGCGTGGCCGAACATGCCGGCCTTGCCGTAGAGGGAGATGAGGCGGGCGGCGAAGCCCTCCTTGTGGATGTCGGGGTACTGCTTCTGGGCGGAGAGGATGTCGTGGACGGCCGGGAGATCGCCCGCAGCGGCGAGGCGGCGGACTGCGGAGCGGTAGACGCCGAGGTTGCACCGGAAGCGGTAGACGTCGCTGGACGACTTGAACTTGCGGACCAGCTCGGGGAGGTCGCGCTCCGAGTTGACCTCGTCGAAGAGCTCCTTCAAGGTGCGTTGGAGCGGGGCCTCGTCGCCGGCGGCGGAAGCGGTGGAGAAGGGGCGTCGGAGGCAACGGAGGAGGCGAGCAGCGGCGGCGGACATGGTGGCGGGGATTGGGCGGAGTGAGGAAGGGGTTTAGGGTTTTAGCCGGGTGCTCAAAATCTTTGGACCGGGCTAAGTCGAAATTATCTTTAATTTTTGTAAGCGTGCCTTTGGAACTATGAATTTAATTTACGACTAGATTAACATCATAAATAGTAGTTTAGCGTGAATAAAATTACATTTTATTAGTAAATTTAAAATTTAAATCTAATGTAAAATATATTTTTATCTAGGCTCGTGCCAGTAAACATGTGAATCAGACCGAGAAGGATGGAGGGTGTACAATTTGATTAATGCGTTTATTACATTTTCATTTTTGTGTTAGAACATGAATCATATAAAAATTTTGTAAATATAATTTATAATTAAAAAACTTCTCTCACTAATTTATTAATGTAAATTTATAGATGAGATTGTCAATTTCACTAACCCCTCCCTTAAAAGTTGGGATGTTGGGGATTCAGGTTAGGATTTTGTTTTTAAATGTGTTTGAAGTGATTTGGTCTAAATTAATTAATTTTTAAATTATTAATTTATATAGAGCAAATGTTAACTTTTTAAAAAAATTGGTAAAATATCATCAGACACAATAAAAATTAAGTGGCCTTAACAAATTTAGATTAAATTTGGATATGATAGGATCATAGTTGCAAAAATGAGAATCGGAATCGGAATTTATTTTTGAGGGACTCACTGAATCGATCGAATCGATTAAATTGAATCGGTCTAAATTTGTCAAATCAGTTATATATAATAATATGACAACTCATAATATAAATATATAAAAATTAGGTATTAATTTTATTTTGATATTATTATGTATATTATATTTTATGATATTTTTTTATATTTTTTAATTTTTTAAAATTATTTAATATTAGTTATTATTTTTGACACGAGTCGATAACGAGTTAACTTTTAATTACGAGAATGCCACTCCTGACGTGCCCCGCTCCCACAGTCGCAGCTGCCCCGCCCCGCACCGCCTCCGCCAGCCCTGCCCACCTCCCTGCCAGCCTCGCCCCATCCCCCTTCCTTGCGCCTCCTGCCCTGCCCAGCCATCGCCTTCCCGTTGGCCCGGACAATCCCTCGCGCAGGGGGCGATAACAGACCAACGAAGGGAGGGCGGAGGCAAAGGGGGACGATAGATGGAGTGGCAGAGGCAAACGACACACACGGTCGGTGGGAAGGGGCAGTGGCTTACGGCTAGAGTGAAGGGACAGCAACGACATAAGGATAGCCAGGGGCATTTTCGTTATTTTAAACTTTTAATTCTAATTTTGCCCATGAGTAAATAATTTATTTAATATCAGATAAAAGGTATTAGTAATTTATCCAAAACCGATTCCAAACTCGATTCAACTCCCATTTCGAATCGGATCACGCCCGATCTAATTTAAATCGGCCAATTTCGAGTGGAATCGGTCGATTTCTTCATCCATGGGTAGAATAGGGTATTTTAGGCTCAAACAAGTGGAAAATTTTGAGACCTATTTAAGAAATCGATATTAATGTTTGGAGTTTAGAATAAACAGGACTATCTCAAGAGCAGAGAAATTGAGTCAAGTCGGTTTAGAAGGCCGGATCTAATCACAAACAATTTTCGGCCTGATATTTGGAAATTTTGGCTGAAGCAAAAAATTCCCCCTCGCCTTGTATTGCTGCAAAATGTTCCCAACAAAAGCGATATTGTTTAAAATGAATTTATCAATTATAAGAAGGCAAGACCTTAAATGATATTGCAGGAATAATTTTTTTTGCCCAACGCATGGAAAGCAGGGAATATGGTAATGCATGGAGAGCAACAATCACCGGCTATGGAAGATTTGATGAGCGCTGCAAATGTTAGATTTCAATTTTTTTCGATTTAAGCAGGGGTGTAAACGAACCAAGCCGAACCCAACATGGATGTTTTTGAATTTAACATGATTTTTGGTAAGCATTTTTGAATTTGTTTGAGTGTTTGACGAGCTTTGATGTATTAAGGTTGAGCCGAACAAATGCTTGTATTTTGGCTCGTGCTCGATTTATATTAGATCAAAAAAATTTTCTAACACTATATAAGTTTAATGCGACCTCAATAATATTGATGAGCTGAATATTTTTTCGAGTTTTAGCACATCGAGCTCGAGTTTCGAGCCAAACCAAGCCAAACCGAACACTCCTTGGCTCAAGCTTTGTTCGTTGTTTAACGAGTTATTTTTTTGAGTCGAATATTTTTTCAAACACAAAATTAACGAACACGAGTTCAAGTCATGTCGAGCTAAATATAAAATATTTGCGAGCAGGTTTGACTTGTTTACACCTCTATATCTAAGGTTTGATTTGTCAAAATATTATGTTTTAATACTCATCATCTCACTTTAATTAACTACCATGATATTTTATTTACGTTAATTATTTGTTTATTTTAGGAAATTTTGCTTTAAAAAAACATGTACTTTTGTTTTGTTAGTTATTTTGAAAATTTTTATTTGATACATATGTTTGTATGGATGTAAATTTAATAGGCCAACGACAATAATTTATGATTTTTTGTGATATGTTTTAAATTTTGAGACTTTTAAATATATATTAAATATATATATTAAATAATTATAAATTATCATAAATAAAATTTTAGATGCTGGGTCAGACAAACATTCAGTCGAACAAAATAATATTTATATTTAAATTATTTTTTATTCGATTAAATTCGGTGAATTGTACAAATTATAAATCCGATATAATAATATTTAAAATTTTAATGTAAAATTCAACATTGTTGTTATGTTGTTATGTGATATAATATCTCCTACCTGCTATTGATATGATCAAATCAAACGGCAACAGCCACACCTACACGTAAAAGGTCAAACAAGACCGCAGCCAAATGTGACTCCAATCCCTTCCAACGTCTACTATGACAAGCTTGAAACGTTTCTGGAGAAGGCCTTAGGCCTAACCGTTGACGTTCGAGCTCATCAATCCAAGTCCTGCTTGACAAGCTTTCCTCCCTATCCACACAAAAGAACAGCAAACGATCCACCTTCAACGCCGATCGTATATCGTCAATCGATTCAATCCATTTTGCAGGGAAGTGTCAGTTCTAAGCAGGAGCCATGGACGGAGATCACCCCGCATCTGCTGTTCATGCCGTACATGGCCCAAGGCCACATGATCCCCATGGTGGACATGGCCCGGCTGTTTGCCAGGCGCGGGCCCACCGTCACCGTCGTCACCACTCCCGCCAACGCGGCCCGGTTCTCGGCCGTCATCGACCGGGATTTCGCCGCCGGCGTCCCCATCCGATTTCGCACAGTCGCGTTTCCCGCCGCGGAAGCCGGCCTGCCGGAGGGCTGCGAGACGCTGGACTTCCTCCCCTCGGGAGATATGGTGGGCAAGTTCTTCGCGGCGACGGCCATGTGGCGCGATCCCGTGGAAGCGGTCCTGCAGAAGCTGGTGCCCAAGCCTGTGTGCGTTGTGGCCGATGTGTGCTTGCCCTGGACATCGAAGCTGGCACACGACCTCGGCATCCCGAAGTTCGTCTTCTCCGGGATTTCGGGCTTTGGACACCTGTGTGTTCACAACATCCAACGCTACAAACTAGCCCAGACGCTGACGTCCGACTGGCAGCCCTTCTCGATTCCCGGGCTGCCGGAAAAATTCAAATTCACAAGAGCTCAGGTGCCGGACGCCATCCAGTCGGAGCCGGATGAGATCTCGAAGAGCTTCTTGGAAGGGGCAGAGACATCCGACGGTGTGGTTCTGAACACGTTTGATGCACTAGAGCATGACTATGTCGTGGCCTGCCGAGAGGCCGAAGGGAAGAAAGTATGGGCCCTGGGACCATTTTCGTTGTGCAATGTCACCGCCGTCGACAAGGCCGACCGGGGGAATAAGTCCGTCGGTGGCAACAGTGAAGATTGCCTCCGGTGGCTCGACTCGAAGGACCCGAAGTCGGTTGTTTATGTTTGCTTTGGCAGCTTGAGCCACTTGAAAGCTTCGGAGTTGATGGAGGTGGGGCTTGGGTTAGAGGCCTCTCGTCACAATTTCATTTGGGTGGTGAGGCTGGGCAAGAACTCGCAAGGGATGGAGACGTGGTTGGAGGAGGGGAGGTTTGAAGAGAGGGTGAAAGGGAGGGGATTGGTGATCAAGGGCTGGGCACCTCAAGTGCTGATCCTATCACACCCCTCCATTGGTGCCTTCTTCACCCACTGTGGGTGGAACTCGACGTTGGAGGGGGTTTGTGCTGGGGTGCCAATGGTGACTTGGCCAATGTTTGCCGACCAGTTCTTCAACGAGAAGGTGGTAGTGGATATGTTGGATGTGGGAGTGAGCCTTGGGGTTAAGCAGGCCTCAAAGTGGGGGCAAGACGAGGAGGTGGGGGGCTTGGTTGACAGAGAGATGGTGAAGAAGGCTGTGGAGGTGGTGTTGGATGAGGGAGAGGAAAGGTGAAGAAAGGAGGAGGAGAGCCAAAGAGCTGGCTGAGAAGGCCAAGGAGGCCATAGATGTTGGCGGCTCTTCTTACAAGAATGTGGATCTCTTCATGGAAGATGTCTTGAATTATGCTAAATAATGGATGTACCCGGGTCTTGATTGCTATACCATGGACCTTGCTTAGATCTCCGTGGCGGAGAAGAAGAGATCAAGAACAAGAGAAGAATAATTGCCGTTGGTTCATCTTATACTATAAACATATGTTTATTATGTAATCAGGCAATACCAACTCCAATGTGTATGGATATTATTATTTAATAGAAAAGCATTGTCATACCATCCATTGGATTTCCAGGAACTCACAGAAGGCAGCCACAGTGCAAAAAGCTCCCTGCTCGGTTAATGTCAGCGAGGTTCATCTTATATGCAGTCTTACCTGTCTTCTAAAGAAGATGATCGATTAGTTGTTAACTCAATTATGAAATCTTCGACCAGAGGCTGCCCACTACTTCAAGTTTAAGAAAACAAGAAAAAACGCCGTCGAATGGTCCACAATGACACACAACCATGCAAAATTTGATTAGGGCATATCCATTAACAAACAATAAGCAAGTATACACTAATAAATAATAGTTGGGGGGGGGGGGGGGGAGTACACACTAAACAAGAACTAGATTCAACAATAGCAAACACCTAAAATGCAATTTTTTGGACATTCCAAATTGTAAAAACCTGAGTTGAAATATCATCACATTTTGATATTGCAATGACTTGTCTTTGATATAGGTAACCTATTCCATACAGTACCAGGAGATAGTAGGACTTACACTGTAGCTTCAAATTCATGAAATTGTTATTCAGCTTTTTGATCCACATTGCCTTCGGTAAGAAAGTTTTCCTAGAGACGTTAATGTAAGAGACTGAACAATGAACATGTACAATAACTTAATTATTCCAAAGTCAAGTATAATATCAATCCTGACGGTCGCAATAAAATATTTCTGGCACTTTATAATAACAATGCATTTGCAGGTACAATAAGATGATGACAAAGCTCATCACTCAAAGTTCTGTAAATTTGTAATATTGTACCAAATTACCGTAGATACATCAGTTAACAACATCAATGAAGCTGCCCCTACATTGAGGAGAAGAAGTTACGACCGAACTTTTGCTAGGCGAGCACGAATTTCTTCTAGCTCCTCTTCATCATCATCCACACCTTCAGCTATAGGGTCAGCCTGCAAATTAAGGGAGGGAAACCAAAACACCAAAATCTCCTTAGTGAGTTTAAAATCAACTTAACTGCTTTCTATAATTCTTGCATTTTTTCAATGGTTGGATAAATGAGTAGCAGTTATTAGGAATAATCACCTCAGCAACATTTGCCCTCTGTGCAGGTTGTTTCATTTTCTCCCTTCTAGCTGCTTCAGGAAGTTGTGCAACAGTCTCTCCAGCAATATCAGTAAGAACTTTATCAACTTCTTCCTCAATTTCCTCTTCAATATCTTCCGAATCCAAAGCAGTATCAACTGCATCATTCACCATTTCTTCAATTACCCCTGCCTGAAAACACAGCCTGATTCAATAAGCATGCATTAATAACTTAAGACTACGTATGAGATACCATTCGTCAGACTACTTGCATCCAAATCGTACTCTTGAGTCAAACTATTTTAGGCAGTGCAGTGTTAATAATTTAAGCAATTAGAGTCCCTAAGAGATGGATACCAATATGGCTCAGGTCTACAGCCATGGCCAAAAACGGAGTAAATATGTCTTTCGTGTCAACCATAGCCTCCTAGGACTCTCCATGCCTAAGTTTATGGATGGCTACTGGCATTTTAAATTGAGATGGCCTCCATGGGAGCAGACTGTGAAACAGTTGTCCTTGACAAACATTAACATGGAAAAGGACAAATGGTCATTGTCACTGGTCATAATTATAACACACAAAAAGGCTACATTAATACAGATATTTTGAAGGAATTAAAAAATTCGTTCCATTGTCAGCTGCATAGTTGAGGAAAATAACTATACCAGTAAGTTTCAAGCAACTGCTATCACAAAGCCTATCATGTACATCAAGAACGTAACAATATGAGATGCAGGTAAATTTTCAAGTCATTCGTGGGCAATGTACAGGGACACCAGCATTATAAAAGAAAAAAGGGCAAGTATAATTTAAATCCTCCAGGTACAAACTTTATTACCTTAGTCATCTCTTTGCTAAATTCTTGCATTGTGGCAGCTACTTCAGGGGCCTTCATGAGATTGTTAACAAGCTTCATGACCTCAGCACTTTTAGATAAATGACCCACTGTTCGAGCAGTTGCTGGAATTTCAAAGAAAATTTTTGCTTAATAACGTGCAGTTGCCACATAATAAAAAAATAATAGTTTAAAATTTAACTTCATTTATCCCTCGTCCTCACCCACAACACTTCCCCAATTTCTGCATCCATCCTCTTCCTCACCCACTTTCTTTCTACTGTCATTCCAGTTTATATGCTTTTAGAAATTTTCATTTTTTTATTCTTCACTACACTTAAAATTGTCTTTAAGGCTGCATCAAAATTTTATATGCATGAAGTTTACGCCACTGTATCTAGTTTGAATTTGAATATGGGTGCAATCAATGCTTGAGCCAGTTTTATACTCTGCCAATGCTTGAGCATTGCCGGTCACAAACTCGGACAAAAAAGGAGGGTTGGCGTTAAGAAGAGAATATAGCCATCCAAAATGTTGCCATTTGTAATTAAACGGAACAAAAAGATAAAGAAGAAGATGGGCGCAATCAAACAGTGACACAAAATCCATAGTTTCAATTAAAATATAATAGATGTAAGCTGTTAAACTATGGAGGGAATGATGGAGCTCGTGATGATCACAAAGATTGTAACATAAATTGAAAGTATGAAGATAAAATTGCTCCTTAGTTACTGAAAGTTCATGAGTTTGAGACATGGAACTTGTAGAAAGAAGGATTGGGCAGCATAACAAGACAACCATCCCTAGACCTGTCGAAACAAGGTGCCTTGTCCAATGGGTACACCCAAAAAGTTGCTTATGCAGACTAAGCATGTTCAAACTCGTTGTTGAATAAACAATTATTCAACAAAGGGAAGAGGTTATGTAAGTCCAGAAATCAATTGGAAAAAAATAGTAAACAAAAAATATCCTCCTGACAATTGTAAATAGCAATGAACAGTCAATCAATGTACAATTAGTAAAAGATTTACTTAACCTAGACCCCAAAACACTGCCCTTTGTGCAGTTAAGCTTCCAACATAATCCAGTTCCAACAGTACCAGAAAAACACAGACGACTGCAAATTAAAATCCAATACTTTAAATAAAAGTTCCAGTGAAATTGTCATTGGCACGTACCAACACTTTCCCCAAGGTGCATTGAGATTGAATTCAGTTGAGCTTTGTTTTCATAAAGTCGGTTAACTGCCCTCCTTGATCTAACAATCTCCTTTGCAAGTGTCTGGCCATATTCAAACGACGTAATAAAAATCTAAAATATGAACAAACTAAAGAATAGCAGTTAACAAGTATTTTATTAGGTAATAAAAAACATCTTGATAACACAGTACAAAAAGGCTGGGGAAAGGAAGAAGCCAATCAAAAGATTGTAATTCATAAGCCACTTGGACTTATGACAACTTAAGTACGTGTGAATATATACCCACAATCAATTGACACGAACTATTCAATGCATGCATTTTACAAATGACATAATAAAGAAGTGATGGATAAATCCTCTTTATTGACTCCGATTCCAACCCAGAAAGAAAAATTATTACAATTCACTCGCTAAGCTAGACAATTACACTCCCTCAAGAATAGCATTCACCTAAAATTCATGACAATTATCTCACTTTGCTAAAGTGAAATAGAAAAATAAATCCACATGATGCAATTATTCAGAAACTATAGATTGTTGAGTATTGTAAGTGTCATACAATTTTTTTGTACATTTTTAACTGACAAAATAGTAATTGTTTGTTCTTTAATAACAACCTGAATAGCTAGTAGTTATTTTTAAATGTGCCATAATCAAATGGAGTTAGTACAGAAAATAGCACTTATAATTTACTGCTTTGCATGTCTATTTACCTTTGCTGAAACCATGTCATTCCTCTTTGCAGCATCCCTAATAGCCTTTTGCACGTTTTTCTCTTCTCTCTGTACATCTGAAGCAATTAAAAAGATGAAAAAAAGCCACACAAAATTAGTTTCTCAAACATTTTGGAACAAAAGATATAAAACATTAAAGAGGAAAACAATGAAGACAATTCAGCAATTTTCATATTCTAAGCAGACAATTCAAAACAATAAAATGAAAAAAAATTTCCAATAGATGAAGCAATTAGGCATCGCTAACTCTTTATCCAACCATAAAATAAGTTAATTACCCAAACACATGTCTTTTTTATCCAACAATCCCAAATAATCAAGGTCCAAGCTATCCACTACATCTTATTGTAAACCATGCTTAATTTTAAATTTTCCAATATCTTTCCATTCTTTTTAGGCCTTCCTCAACTCTAAAACACCCATACATGCTTATCCACTTCATCCTATCAAATTGTATACCATGCTCAATTCTATGAGTTTGATGTCATTCCTTTCTTTTTGAGTCTTCCTCAAATCCAAATCGCTCAAACATGTTACATTCAATACATAAACAATACTAATTCTACAACCAAACAATATAAATTCATCCAAACATGTTTACACATTTCATCCTATTGTAAAACAAGCTCAATTTCAAATTTTACATGTAGCTCTTTTCTTATTAGGCCTTACTCTGCAATTCAACTCTAAACCACCCAAACATGTTCTTCCACTTCATCCTATTCCATACCATGCTCAATTTTAAATTTTCCTCTTTCCTCCTTTTTGGGTCTTCCTCAACTATAAATCACCCAAACATGTTTATCCACTTCATCCTATTGTATAACATACTTCTAAAGTTTCCAATGTCTTTCCTTTTACTTTTTTTGGAACCTTCCTCAATTCTAAAATCCCCCAAAACGTAGTATATCATGCTCCAATCTAAAATTTTCAATGTATTTCTATTCTAAATCACCTAAACATGTTCTTCCACTCCTTCCTATTCTATACAATGCTCAACTCTAAATTTTTCATGTCAATCCTTTCCTTTGATGTCTTCCTCCAGTATATAAAAAAAATGCAAACACACTCCATGAACTGCACGATTGACCCCGGATTCCACACATCATAAATTGAACAACCAAACCAAGCAAATGATTGCATCAAACAACCAAGCGAAACACAACCCACAGAATCAAACAAAAACCTACTCACAATCAAGCATGTTTCATGTACCACACAATCAACACAGATTCCACATATCATAATTTGAACACCCAAACAGAAAACAATCTCAAAATCAAGCAAAAACCTACTCAAATCCTTCAAAAAAAAAAACACGCACACACACACAGGCAGATTCGTCATCACCTCGGATTTGACGCTCGATGTTGCGGGATTCCTGCCTCAGCCGCCGCTGCCAGTCCCGCAGCTGCTGCTGCGGGTTCGGCTTCGGCTTCAGCAAGCTCTTCACTTTATCCATCCCTCCCGCCGCTCCCACCAGACCCGACCTCCCAATCGCCGAATCGACGCCTAACAACACCAACAAATCCGATCAAAACGCCGACTTTTGATCGGCTTTTTGGATCAAGTAATGTACCGGTCGTGCGAGGAAGACGAAAAGCAACCACCTTTTCTCGGACGTGGTCAGAGTGTATTGACCAATAAATCGGAGTGTCCGCTGACCATTAAGAAAGTGATACTCGACTTGACCCAACTTGTTTGGAAAGCAAGGGGGTTTAAAACATTTACAATTGAATTAGATTGGTAAATTTTGAATAATAAATAATAAATTAAATGTAGATAATAATATGAATGACTAATATATAAAATTCGTAAACTAATATTACTATCGAAGTTTTCTTAATTCTTCATTAATCTATCATAAAAAACAGAACAAATCTAAAATAAACTTTACGAGTAGAACCTTCTAATAACAACAAAAAAATCAGTGATTTTAAGTTTTATGCTAATAAATATAAGAAAACAGAGAACACCAATAAATAAAAGAAAAATAAAAACAGTAAATAATTATAATAAATATAAAATTTGCCATACAATTAATTTTGATCTTATATTATAAATTAATTAATTAGACGAACACGGACAATACCGTCTTGCCGAACCGGGTACCGACGCCGACTCGTAGTGATTGCAGCGACCTCTTCTCTCCCACTTCCTTTTCGTGAACCCTAATCTAACCCCCTTCCCATCAATCTCCGGCGACCACCGCCTCCGCCGGCGTCGGCGGCGACAGGTGAGATTCGGACCTCTTTTTCGAAATAAAAGATAAATAAAAACAACAAAAATTATAAAAAATATAAAATTTGTCGTATAATTCATTTTGATCTTATATTATAAATTAATTAATTGGACGGACACGAACAATACCGTCCTACCGAACCGGGCACCGACGCCGATCGTAATGGTTGCAGGGACCTCTTCTCTCCTACGAAACCCGTTTCGTGAAACCTAATCAAATCCCCCTTCCCATCAATCTCCGGCGACCACCACCTCCGCCGGCGTCGGCGGAGTAGGAAGACGACAACAGGTGAGATTCCGACCTCGTGCACAAATCGTATTGCAAGCTTGCTTGTGGAAATCGGGATTCGTACCGACCAAATTCTGCTGAGATCCCTCGACATGTGGCTAATACAGCTTGAATTTTCAATTTTATATTGATTGTACGTGTGGAAGCTAATTTGTGTTAAGCTTAGGATGTTCTGAATCTGTCTACTTCCCTGAGATGTTGGCTGACTGTAGAGTGAGTTGTGGGCTATGTTTGGTATTTATGTTTGCCGATAGGTTCCCTGTGTGGATGATTTTAGCTTCCCTTAGAAAGCTTGGATCTGTTTGTTTGTTTCTGTTGTAATCGTTAGTCTTATACCACTTCAACTAAGACAGCTATATTTGTATTTAACTATATAATCAGTATGGTTAGTTTGAATACCGGATGCTTTGTCGAATACTATGATTCAATACTTTTTTTTGTTATTGTGGAGATCAAAAAGTATATGGATTTATTAATGAAACCTTTATTGACTATTTGGAAATGAAAACTTTAATGTCGTAACTGGGGATGATATGCTGTATTGGGCTTAAGGGTTACAGCCCTCTCTATAGGTATGTTAGTTGCTTGGGTTTGTCCATAGTTTAAAGGTAGTTTAGTTCGTGGAGATTATGTGGAGGATATCCTAACGTGACTAGAAGGCCTATAGTATAAAAATGTGCAACGAGGATGACTTGAATATTTTGCATACAAGCCCTAGCCACCCTCTCTCTCTAGCCGTCTCCCTCTCTAGCAACCTCTCTCTACTTGTTAGGGATTGTGTGAGGAGTTTTTTGGTGCAAAGTTCTAGACTTTTTCGCCAAAGAAGTTAGTAATCTCAACTAAAATATGTTAATAGTATAGATTCATGCATCATCTTCATGTTTCGTGTGTTGATTAATGTTTAATGTTATCTACATGCTTGTCTGCATGTTCTGTGCTTGTATAACGTGTAGGAACAATGATGAATGTGTTAATTCATGGTTAGAATCACCTTAAATAGTTTTCCCTGTAATTCTTCTTATTTAACTAAGGTTTAGAATCAAGTTGTTGAAAAGAACGAATTTAGAACATGTTCACCATTGTTTTGTTGTTTTTCTCAAAATTAAAATCATGAAAAAGTTGGATGATACTTGTTAAATTTAAAACATTCTACATCCCTTGGTTTATTATTTAGGAAGCAAGAAAATATTATTTTTTTTAATAAAAATGAGATCTAAAATGAAAAAGAACAATTAGGGTAGCTAATCAGCAATTCGAACTGAGTTCAGCGATGTTCAAACTCGACACATTGGTTTTCGAGTTCGGGTTGAGCTCAATAGATTTCGAGCCAAGTCGAATTCGAGTCAAACACGAGCCCCTTCCTCTGAAATAAATCTAAAAATGGATTTTTATTCAAGAATGAAATATTATTGGAAATGTCTATATCTGGTTCATCCTTTGGAACCAAATTACATCCTGGATCTGATGAAATAGGATGAATGTATTTTGTAAACCACTGAGAACCTCAATTAGATTGAGGCATGATACACTTTTTTTTTTAGTTATTGGGAGAACTGAGTAAATGTATTTTTCTTCCATATAATTCTTTAAAAAAATAGTCTTGAAAGATTAAATAGTTCAACCCAACAATAATAATACACCTAAATAATTAATTGATGCACAAAACCAATATATTATATCAAGCAAAGTCATTAATTACGACACGATTGTATTTGTTATTTTTAATATTTTATCTAAATGACCATATATAAAACACACAAAAAAATAGCCCTCAATTTACAATATCAGGGTTTCGAGTCGAGTTCAGACGGATTCGAGTTTACAAGCCTTAAAAAAGAAAAACTGAGACCATAAAACAAAAGAGAGGACAAAATTGTCACATACTAAACGAGATGCGGTGAGTAACTTACCGCAAAGGCAATTAGCCTATATCTCGATAAATGTTTGATTTGAAATTTTGAATGGTTAAACTTAAATGAACTGGGCTTGGGCTTGTTTACTTGCTTGACTGCTCAAACACGGCTAGATATGTTGTATTGAAAATTGTATTTTAGACTCTTATATTTTGTTCATTTCAAGAAAGCTGGCTAGAATAATGAAAGAATAGGACTTAGTAACATTTTTAAGTATAGAAATATGAGGTTTTATTGTTGACGAATTTTATTTTATACTCAATAATCTGATAAAGTGACAGTTTTTTAGAATGAATTTTATCTGCTTATATGCTAGAGAGGGATAGATAATTCCAAATGGAGCTAGATTGAGCTTGATATCAATCAACTCAAGTACCAACAGCTTGAAGACAAAATTGCTGAGATTGAGGCTAGCAAAACTCGCAAAATTTCTGATTTCTTTGATGATCATCACCAGTGCAGTTTGCTGGTTTGGAATGATTATTGGTTGTGTATTTTGTTGCTGTATACATTGCGTTGGTAATTGATTGACAAAAATTTGGGCCATGGTTGTGTTATATTTTAGTTTTGATCTAGGCTTTGGTTTGGTGTTGAGTTTTTAGGAGTTTTATACAAGTATATATTCTTGATTTATATTCATTTCTTTATGTTTAGAGTAGACTTTGATATTTCTATATATTTTTTATTATTCATGTGAAAAATATGCACCTTATGGTTTAAACCAATAGAGTATGTCTGTATTTATATTTTTTATATATTCCATTGGTGGATGTGCTATTGTGCTTAATCACAGGTGAAATGTCATGTTGTGCCTTTTCCATTCAGAATAGGTTCTAATTAGAGGAGACTTTATTGGTGGACCGTGGACTATTCTTTTTATCTTGACTTTAGTGCAGCAGAAACACTTAATTGAATATTTTTGTGTATTTTCATCAGAGGACTTCGATTTCAAAAGTTCAATACCATGAATTTCACCAGCTATGTCAATGTTGATGAAGGTCCTCCCAATGGACCAGAAAAACAACCCTCCAGGTTCCAGTCAGAGTTTAAAACCAACGTGAAGCAAGAGGAACAATTAGAACATCAAAAGCCTGGGCCCTCATCACTTTTGCAGCCAAAGGCAGAATCTGTTTCAACTGCTCCCTTATTTCAAAAGAAGGAAGATCCTGCTCCTTTGCCTCCTTACAACCATGCTTCTGGAAGGAAAGACAACCCGGAAGCAAGAGCCGAAGCTGGAGCCTATGGATATTGAATTGGAAGATGAGGGTGATTATGTTCTAAGGGAAATTGATGTATACTTTAAACCATCCTTGAGTGACGAATCTGCTCAAGTGAGTTATATTTTTGCTATCTTTTCTTTTGCAAGAGTTGATTTGGTTCATTTTTCATGGTTTATATTTCTTTGTTTTGCTTACATATTCCTTCATTTTTTAAAACCTGATAGGCCTACGTATTCCATCATTTTTTTAACTTGAGAAGATTACTCTAAGACCTTTTTTTTCTCTTTCTGTTTGACACATTTTCTCTAAACAGTAATAGTTGTATCTTTGCATCTTTTATTCAATTTCTGATGATGTTTAATGTTTTCTTACCAGCTGTATGTGATGCAGTATCCACTAAGACCGTATTGGCGCCCATATGAAGGTTTCCGAGAGGTATGCATTGTATATTAGAAGTGACTCTTATTATTCATCTGTTTATTAGGGATGAGGGCAGATATGCACTTCTGGCTTGCCTTGCAAATTGCTGAAAAGTTCTTTTCAGGTAAAAAATATAGTAAAAGACACCCAAATGTTTGCATGTGCATCTTACAAGAAGATGGAGAAAGTCAAGTTTTTGTATGGGCATTGCACAGGAATGTGGAGAACTCCTCAAATTTCGTTCATAGGGTTTACTTGAATGAACAATTTTCTTTTTCAATAAGCTAATCTTCTAATGTTATAGAAATGACTTGAATTCCACTGATGCTCATGCATTGCTAGTCCCATGCCTGAACAAGGGGGCGGGTGGGTGTTAGGAAGGGTGTCCCAGCCATCATAACTTTGTCGTTTGTAATCACCAAGATACTATTTCAGGATCCATGTCCACCCACTTTTTTGTTATCATGTGGAATTAGAAGAAGGAGAAGAAGAAATAAGCTGTCTTAGTATCCATGTCTATGACACCTTGTCAGTACCAGGTGGATGTAAAAGATGAAGAAGAAGAAGAAGAAGAAGAAAGAGATTTGACTTACAATAAATTTTCTTTTCAGGTCAGAGTAAAACCTCAACGGTCTGAAATTGAAGTTGACTTGGAGATTAATGTTTCCGAAGACAATTATGATCCTCAGTCAGAAGATTTGCAATGTGAAAAGCAGGTATTTATGGGGATAAAGCTGTTGGTTTTGCCTTATTTGGATGTACATGTTCAATGTAATATCACTATTTTCAAAGAGACTTTTTAATTTATTGGAATCTACTTATGTGGTACCTTCCAATGTTTAAAAGGGAAAATGTCTTGAATTTGTTGTTGGGTTGAAAGACATGTGATACTTAATTTTGAAGCCAATGAAATTATTATATCACCCTTTTTATAATAAAAAAATGGTGAATAGACTGTCTGAATCTTCTTCTTGCACCATCAAAAAACTGTCAATGACATATTTAAACTCATGCGCAGGATGTAACCTTTCGGTAATTTAGACTACGACTATGATTTTTTAGCTCAACTAGTGCAGGCAAAAAGCTCCATCTGCGTTTGTACAAGTTAAACCCCTTTTTAGATTACTGGTGACTGTGGGATGATGCCACTTGTTGTAAGTGTCATTTTATTTGTTAATTCATTAACTGTTAGTATATAGTAATATCCGCCATTTGCTAAATCTATGCCTAATTTCTATTCAATGGAATATTTGTTCGGATAGGGAGTGGAAATCTTGCGCATACCACTGAGGGACATATTCTAGCTTTGTCTATCTTTTGGGGGCATCTTTAAGGTTTTAGCCATAATTTGCATAGGCCTATTTGACTTGACGACTATGCTCAAGCTATTTAGGAGAGCCAGTATCTACATTTTGACCGTATTGTGGTTTTCAAGATCATGCTTGCATTTATTGGTGGTTTCCTTTTCATTGAGAATGAAGCGTTTATAAGAGCAAATTTGTGGGAGCAAGAAATAAAAATAATTTTGGTGTTGCTATGGTGAAAGTGTTGTTGTATCGATGACCTAATTGCAGCAAGCTTCAAACTGTAGATTTTAGATTTTACCTTAATAATTCTTTATCTTTTTGTGCTGTTTCAGACTTTGTCATCCAACAGGGCACCTGTGACTGGATATGCTATTGGTCTTCTGAAAAAAACAAAGTATTGGTTCTTCTTGACATTGTGGTTCATTACTTCAAACTCTGTCATTATTAATTTTAGTTGGGAGTTGAACTTCTTTTATGTTTGTTGGTGCAGTTGTTCCTTAATCCAGTCGATTCAGTTGTGCAGCTTCGACCATCAATGGCATACCTGAATAAAGGCAGTCATCTTGAAAAGAAAAACATTCGAAACCAGGGAACTGCATTTAAGGTGAGCAATACAAGACCACCTAGTTTTGGTTATGGGTCACACCATTTATTATCCCAGGCTGGGGTCAGGGAAAGTCTACAATGGGTGCCAAAAAACCCCTCCTTTTTCGGCTCATGACTTCTATGAATTATACAATTTCTAATTTTTATTGTCTTGTGCAGGGAAAGACGAAAACAGATGCTTCTGATAAAGATTTGGATGAGGTATATAATTAATTGAGAAAAGCAACTATGCTACTGTGGTACTAAAATGATAATTACCTTCCATTGGACGTGGAAATAAACTTCTTCCCTTCTTTCTTTTCTCACCTCTAGCAGAAATTTGGACATGGAAATAAACTTCTTCCCTTCTTTCTCTTTTCTCACCTCTAGCAGAAATTTTTAATAATTGCTATCGTAAACTGCGGTAGTTTGTTTTTACTTAAATCTACTGGCTGATGATAAAAAATTAGTTCAAAACTATTGAAAGGACAACCAATGGTTCTTTTATTTTTTTACCATTATTCTTAGTTCCTACTTGAACAGGTAGTAGGCTAGCAAATCAGTTATATAATCCAATGTCTGGGAAGAGAAAAAGGGTTTCTCGATTTGTGAGAGGTGTAGATACATGCTCTAATTGTCTATCTATAGGGATGGGTTTAGATCGGATATGGATCAGGTATTTACTAAGTCCATATCTGATCTAAATCCAAAAATCTGAATGTGCATCTGATCTAGATCCGAAGATTGCATCCATTTCATTTACCATGCCCATATCTGATTCAAATATGTCAAGCCGTATTCGATCCGTATTTGACCTAATTGAATAAAATAATATAAATAATACAGTTTTTAATATAAAAATAGAGTAGCAAATGATAATAACTATTATTTCAAATATTTTAAAATAAAATTTTATAAATTATCATCTTTTCGGATTGGATTTGAATTGAATAATTCGGATTGGATTTGGATTGAATCAACCCAAACTCGTATCTGATCCAAATTAGTTCGGATCATATATAAACGGATCGGTTACTGATCGGATCTATTGATATACGAGATCCAAACCCATCCCTATTTGTCTATTTCTTTCCTATTAAAATGCATGGTTGATGTTTTTGGCAATTGTAAGTGACCTCTTCGTGCATGCTATTTGTTCACTTATTATTTTATGTTTCCATAGTTTAATTTTTTTAGGAATTTTTTTTCCAGGAATTTAGTTATGTTTACTTATTTCATTTAGCTTCTCAACTGCCAAATTGTATATTGGTTTTGCTTGCGTTTGCTTGATTGGTGCAATATTTGGGGTTTATTGGGTTCAGGCATGGACATCACTTGAGTACCATGGTACGAGAAAGCACTATTTCAAGTGAGTATCGGCAGAAGATGATGTCTGAGGAGGGTTCAAATATAGAGTTTAATATGAGCCCGTACGCTTTTAATTGTGAAATAGCATTATTCTTAAGTGCAATCCAAAGATTCGTTGACTTATACATATTTGTTTGATATGAAGGTCTGCTTATCTTAATTCTATGTGTCCTGCAACATCTACTGACTTGAAAGATAAAGGTCCTTCGAAAAGGTAAGTTGTCTTGATGGCAGAGTTTCAATAATAGATTACCCCTTGTGCCTGTTTTCTTACTGTGCAACACAATTGGAGACATTACAAGTCCCCTTTGAATATGTTATGTTTAGTGTTTATATGTAGCTGAAGAATTTATCTTTGCTTTGTAGGATATTGCTTTCTCTGCCTATAGAGGACAGGTTTAAAAGATTGTTTTCTGAGGTCAGCCTTCTTGTCCAGTTCACTGGGGCTATGTTTTTATTGTTAAAGCTGTTATTATCAATCATGTTCATGCTGTATCCGTGCAAGTAACCAGGCTTCCACAAAATGCAGTGAGTTCTTATAATGCACGAGAACTTTCAATGCACAGGAACTTTTATGAACTATAACTTTCACTAGATTTATTGATTTTGAAACCGATGTGATCTAAGATGATGCAGTTTATGGATGGTTGATTAATTAATTTCATTTGCAGTAGAGATGGGGTTTGCAAATGGAGAAAAGAAAAAATATTATTCTTCAACCTCATAAACAAGTGTTAGTGGCGCATTTTGTTAAAGGCTTAAAGCCCATGAGTTAACCCAATTCAAGTAACTCAGGGAACTAAAGATTCTAAACTGTGAGTGTCTTTAAAAGAATCTTTATGTAAATAGTGCATTACAACCTTTACTTCGTGGTAGAATTTAGTACGCTGAAAACCATGTGCAAACAATAGAAAGATGGAGTAGGGGATGCTTAGGGCTATCAAGAAAAGAGATATCCTGATTCAAGCTACTGGCAAATGAGAAAAAGATGGTGAAAGGTGCTTTGGAAGACTGATAGATGATCATCTTCACGTGGAAGCTATGGATCTTTGGAAGAACATGGAGACCATGGCTGTTCACCTTGTAACTCACTGAAGAAGAAAAGATTATCAGTTTCAATTCATTGATAATGCTTTCAATTGTAAAGCAAATGCTTATTTATACCTAATTCAGCTCCTAGCAATTCCCATTGAGGTTGGAATGACCCTGGGTTTTTGAAGCTGAAAGCTTGAAGCTTGTTAATGCCGTTTCTTTCATTTAAGCATTTTCATCCACTTATTTCATAATTTTGCAGAGGCCAGGGAGAATATGTTGAGTGGAAATTTTAACTTTTTTAAAAAAATTATATACAACGAGTCTAAGGACCTTTGAACATATAAATCATCACTGCTAATTAAGTTGTGTAATGTTTACCGCGTAGGACAGTCATAAATAAAAATAGTTCGGCTACCTAATCTGCACGATTGCCATTAGACATTTTTCATCGTCGTTCTACTTTTATTTATTTAAAGATGTGCATCTACTATCTTATTTAATGCACATGTGAACAATCCCATTCATGAATGATCTTGTTTTTGGTTGCATCTGAGTTTATATGGCATAATCTATACATAACCTAGTTTTCCTTTTATATCTGATAGTTTTCTCTCTTTAGGGCCCCCAAGTGCATCGGTTTCAGGCTCTAATGCATCTTGCACCTGCCAGTTCGGAAGAAGATGTTCTCAAGTATCTTAAGGAATTTGCTGTTCTTGTACAAGGGTTATGGGTTGCAAAAAGTTCGCTTCTAGGTCTTGACAGAATCCAACAATTGGCAAGGGACTATATTTTGTTTTTATTCACTCAGAACCAAATCATCAGCAATAGGAAGCTAAAACAATCGGTTAAAATTCCTTACGAAAATCTAAAAAATGCATTACTGTCCTTGGCCGTGAAAAGAACTGCTTTCGATGATTGGAAGTTCAAGGAGCCAGCAGACGAACTATTCAAACAGAAGTACCCGCATGTTTTGAGGGAGCAAGAAAGGGTTTGGTCTGATCATGGAAAACAAATCATGCATCTTGCTCTTAGGGGTGGGAAAATCATGCCTTCTGTGGATTCTGTCAGGCCAGTTTCCACTGATGCGGCTGTTACAAATAATCGGAGTGGAAAAGAAATTGTAGAAGGTATTCCAAGCTGCAATGTTACGAAGACAATGTCCGAGGAAACTCTTGAAGCACTTCCCAAGGCTTTGGAAAAGATTTTCATTGATTACAAAGTGTGCAGGCAATAAATGGAAACTTCTGCTAATTTGGTATTTTTTATTTTGTCTTCAATCTAATACAGCAAATACTTTATTGTGGGCAGCTTGCAACTGATTTGCCAGACTTTGAGAGACATGGCTGTTTCTAAAGCAAAACTACCAAAGTCGCATTCTAGAGCTGCATTGGCTGCATCACTTGCTGCCTCTGCTCCTCCTTCTGAGCTTTGGGCTGTTGTGCAACAGGTTGCGGTAGAAATACATGGTGTTTATGTTCAAAAACCGCAAGGATCAACAGATTTAGACCTTCTGAGGTCATTGCTGCTTCTTTTCTTTGTCACTTTTCTGTCATATCACTCATACGCCAATGACGAAGTTTGTGGGGTTTCAGGCAAGCTATTATTAAGCTCTTCTCTCTTAAGGAACCAAATGCAAAGCTGAAGAAAGCTGACAGCTGCGCGGCTGCCAAGATTATACTTGAAAGGGACATTACTGCTCCAGAATAGAATAAGGTTGGTGTGTGCGTGTGTAGGTGCTGTATGATTTTCAATTATGGCTCACATCGGTTGATTTGTTTGTGGCAGGTTATTAACGAATTTTGTGTATCTAACAAAGGTGGATGGATGTTGAAAAGTGGAGATGGAAGTTCAAAATGATTTCTTTGATAAAGAAGATTATCGACCAATTCATTTCTTTTCCTTTGCCAAAAGTCAAATACCCCCTTTGAGTTTTTAAGTAGATTCTGCAGCTTCATCCCGAAAGTATCATCTATGTGCTTTCTTTTGTTTTGTAGCTATAGTCTAATAGTCAAGCAATTGAAAATTGGGGAAGAAATTGATTTATAGACAACTATGGTTCCAACTACTCCGAAGTGCAGTTTTGGCTATAGCAACTGAAATTTTATTGATCCATGTTGATGAGCTTGATATTTTGTATATTTGTTCTATGAGACGTGTGGTTTTGCCGATTAGATGTCTTTTGGTTTAATCATTGATTAAATGTTGTATATGCTAGACATGCATTAAAATATAATACAATAGCATTCTTCCTCCCCTTAATTCAGAGCCACTTGTACAATTTTGTTTCAGAATCACTTGTTGAAACTTGGTTGATGTAAAATTATTTAGTGATTACGCGTGGAATGATAGAGAAGGTTTCGTGGTAAGCTTCCAACATGAAAGTTGGAGAGTACTGAGTAGAAGATACGTGGAAACTTGGGAGAAGTTTTTGTGGGTGAAGAGATGGAATTTTAGAGTAAGTTCTAGAGAGGAAGAATTAAAGCTTCCATCGGAGTGTCGGAGAAGAACTAGGCTTGAGTTACGTTTGATGGTAACCCCAGTAGTTGGGAAGAATAAACTCAAAAGAGTTAGGGTTTAAAGTTGCAAGGTTCTTGAGGTTGATAAAGGAAGGGTTGGATTGGGTTATTTGTGCCTCAAGATTAATTTGGGCCGTTTGATTATACAGTTTGTCTAAATCAGATTGATTATAAGGTTGTATTTGGGATATTATGTTTGATTAGAGCCTTCAAGTTGTTGGATAATATTTTTAGATATAGATGCATTTTTAAAATACAATGATGATATTTTTTAAAGATGTGTTCCAATTGAATGAGAAGATAGATGATAATATTTTGGTTTGTGTCTCTGCTGCACATGTGCGTGTTTTTTTGTATTTTGATTAAATCTCTTAAACACGACCTTTAGTTCCTCTTTTATTATTAATAATAATAAATATAATAAAATAATATAGATAACATAAATTTAATTTTTTAATTATTCTTACTCGTAATAACATAGAATTGAGTTATTTTAAAATTATTATTATGTCTCCCTATATATAATTTATTTCTTAATCTACTTATTTCTGATAGAAATCTTCCCTTTTTAAAAGTTTTTTTAACTTAATTTAGAAATAATTAAAGATAAAAACGTGCTTTATTATATTAACCATTAGATCACATTAGTTGTAGATTAAACTAAAGACTATATAATAAGATTGCGTATGACGAAAGTAACGATCCGTCTTCCACCGCCTCATTCTTCCCCCTCTCCTCTTCTTGGCCGATCGCAGCGACGCCTCCGACAAACTCTTCCTTGGACCACCGTCTTCCAACGTCTTCTATACCTCAATTCTTGTTGACACCGTAGACCCTAATTCTTCCTAGATTTTGCAACTTTTAATTATGATTTCGTTGTTATTATCATTGCTGTAGAATTTAATTTGTGATTTTTATTGAATTGAATTGTTTTTTCTTTTTCTTTTTCTTTTTATTTTTATTCTCCATGAAAAGATTTGAAAAGATTAACGAATTGAACAGTTCGGACGAGTGCCATACGAGTTCATGCATGCAGACCAAATTCATTGCATAATAGTTATTAATCTGAAGTTATGTGATTTTTTTTCTAATATAGAAATTAATCGTAAAATCTTATAAGCTTGAGTGTCTGAGATTGTTCACGACTACCCTTTTTACTCCCACATGTTCTCCAAAACTTTCTCCATCCACCAAAATCGTATCTTTTCCAATAAACTTGTATCTTTTCCAATTTTTGTTGGAATATATGCTGCATGTTAGGGACAATATAAATTTGGTTTTTTTTTGTTGTAACGGTGTATACATGTCCGGTTATAAGAAAAAAAATTATTGACTATTTTTTGATTAGTTGTTGATTTATAATTATAAAAGATTAATATTTTTGGAAATTTTGTCCAATTTCATGAGTATAATTAAGATCAATTTATGTGTTGAAAATTTATATTTTTGGAATTTTGATAAATTTCTGATTTCATGATTCCATACTTATATATAATTAGAGTAGTTATTAATTCAGGTCTGTTACTTTAATTTCCAGATTTATAAAGTAAATAATTATTTTGGTAATGTTTTGATTGCATTTATAATTAGGAAACTCCTATTTAATATTTGTGTTAAAACTGAAACTCCTATTTTGTGTTAAAACCACTATTTTTAATTAGGAAACTCCTATGTTTTGATTGCATTTATAATTAGGAAACTCCTATTTTTGTGTTGAAACTCCTATTTAATTTTAATTGCTATTGTGGATTTTATATACTGTTTTTGAAAATTTTAATTACTGAATAGAATAACCCAAAATTACGATTTTAATATTTTCTTACTTAATTTCTAGAAAACATCCACTTTCAGAATTTTTATTCGATTTATCAATTTATAAGTATGAAAATTTTACCTAAATGCATTATTTACCCATTAAAGATTGCAAGTTTTAAGATTTTGATATCTATATAGGTATCTGTATTGTGATATGATTATTAATAAGAAAATTTTAACCCTATATAACTATTGATTTCTAATGTATCTCAATGTTTGAAGTAAAATAACGCATTGGTTCTAGTTGCTTAACGTTACAGTGTAATGCATGCTATATACGTTACTTACTTCATAAGTAAGAAATTTGGATCGTTATAAATACCATCTTATTACCCATTTTTGCATGAAAAGCTGACTTAGATGAGTAGCTAAAGATCGGATTGCCAACTTCCAACACAGATTGTTGGGTGGAAGAGATCAGAAGATCAAGAAGGCTTGCAATGGCGATGGTGTACTACAAGTTCAAGAGTGCTAAAGACTTCGACTCCCTCCCCATCGACGGCGCATGCATCTCCGTTGCGGAGTTGAGGGCTGCGATTTTTCACTCCAAGAAGTACGGCCGCGGCAGGGACTTTCATCTCGTCCTCTCCGACGCCGAAACCCAGGAAGGTCTCGTCGTGTGTCCTGATTCTTCCAAAGTTGGAAAGAAATTCTGTTTGTAAAAAAATATGTAATTGTTACGAAAGTTTCAAAATTGCATGTAAACTTGTTGTTCGTAAAGTTTTGGTTTTGTCGGGGAAACTTTAGCCGCTTGCGCGCAATTTGTTTGTGCTCATCCATGCAATCATCTTGTCATTGATTTTACCCGTTTTGCTTCAATATATCCACGCCAAATATTAACATGCACACAAAACATGAAAAAGAAAGAAAAAATCTTCGTTCTTGGTAGTTTAGGATCGTTTTGGAAGATAAGATTTGTGTTCTAAGAGATGTTATTTCTTTTCCGGTTGGTTTGATGGTCGCAGAATACACTGATGACGAGCAATTGCTGCCCAAGAACACTTCGGTCTTAGTTCGTCGCATTCCCTCGGTGCCACTAGCCCCTATTATTATTTCTGAAACGCAAATGTATAATATTGATTTTCATCCTCTTCTCCTTTTAAAAAAAATCTTTGTGAACTCTATTATTGTTGCTTCTCAACTCTTATTGTGTTCCTCAGACCACTAAGCATGAAGAGGAAGAGGGAAGATGATGTTGGCGTTTTGCTTCCGCTAGGCAATCAGACTTCTTCTACGTTAGAATTTGTATGTAAAATTAATTTTTTCACTTTATATTCTACCTTGTTCCATAATTCAATGATAACTAATTCCTAAATGCTTTAATAAAGAGTGAACAACATGATGATGATTTGTTCGGTGTGCTGAAATCCATGGAGAGCTCTGATCCAACTTGCCTCACCCGGGAACAAGAGGATGAGAGGATTAGAGCTTTGGTTGACACACCTGCTCTTGATTGGACCGGGTACGTTACCTACTACTAACATAAATAATATTATCTCAAACAATCTGTGTATAACTTAGTTTAGCTTATTTTTTATGTTCTTCGTTTCTTCATTAAAAAAATGTAGGAGTAAGGCACCACCACCTGTAAATTCTGGTTGGGTTTGGAGGAGAGACATGCCAAGTCAAACAATGACATCCCAAGGCAATCGTTATACACACAATGCTCCTGTTCAATCTGCTTGCAGGGTTTGGAAGACTAGTAGTACACTTGCTTCCTCAGGTAATTCACCGTTATCCAATTTATAATGTTGTAATTCATTATCATCAAGCTTCTCTTTTCACAATTCTTACGTTTAAATTGTTGGCTTTGTTCAGTGTTAGCAAACAAGAAACCTCCTGCAAACTACATATGTTTCAGATGCACTGTGCCAGGTGCCTTTATTTTCATCAATAAATTTCACCATTGCAAATTTAGCAACAGAACTGCTCATTAAACATTCGCGTTTGCAATAGGGCATTTCATACAGCATTGTCCAACGAATGGTGACCCAAGATATGACATCAAAAGGCTCAAACGCCCCAGAGGAGTTCCTTTATCTATGTTGGTTCAAGACCAGTGTGGCTCATATGCCTCGGCCAGTGGTGAAGCTGCTGTTATGAGACCCGATGAGTATGTTGAACAGCTGGTTCATTTCTTGCCTTTCAATTGTTATAATGGAATTGTCTAATTTAACTATATGGTTTGTGTACGGAGTAGAGCCGCATTTGAAAAGGAAATGGGAGGTGTTCATTCTACAAGACCTTCCATAGACATTCCTCCAGAACTTCAATGCTCACTCTGCCATGAAGTAATGAAGAATGCTGCCATGACCAGCCGATGCTGTTTTACCAGCTTTTGTGATGGATGTAAGTGACATCGATAGTATTACAATATCATATGATTGGGTGCATTTTGTTATCTTTTAACTCGGGTCTGCATTTTTGTCCTGAAAGGTATAAGAGACTACTTGATTTCCAATCACAAATGTGTTTGTGGGTCATCAGATGTGCTTGCTGATCATCTGATACCCAACTTGACTCTTAGAGAAACAATCACTCGTCTATTGGAGTCAACAACCAGCAGCACTACAACTCCCTCAAGTTGTTAAACAAATGATCATCAAGGTAGTTCTAATTAGTTTTCTGCCTTTGTGATTAAGAGATGGTTTGGTACTGTTCTTCCGACGTTTCAACTTGCTTTGCTCAATGATGTGGTGTAGATAAATCTGTTCGTTGGAGTGGTGCAAATGGCGGCTTCAATGGACATACCTCACAAACGGTGGCTTCAATGAGCTGTATGCGATGAATGTGAATTCATCCAAAGGTAAGTAAACATTTGTTGGGTTTAGATTTTGGCATCACTTTCTAAGATTTTGCATTGATAGATTTAAATGTTTAATGAATTTGGATTGCAATGATTTCTTTTAGGAACATGGTTGGTGAATTATAGCTGCTCTGAGGAAGCTGCAAAAATATGAAGATTGATGGAGATTATTTCACATCTAGTAGGAGATATCACATAATATGCACTCTCTCCTTTTTTTGTAAATGAACATTGAGCTTGAATTCTATTCTCATTTCGGCTCCTTAATTTCCAAATTGCAACGGTTGTTGATTCATGAAATATGTAATTTTTTTTTCAAACATTCATTTTGGAACTTCTATTATCCTTTTATTATAAACTGCCCGTTCATCTTCATTTTCACGAAGAAAGCCGTTACTTGAGTCACCATCAAACCTATCAAAATCTATTTATCACAATTTATGAACTAACATAATAGAATTGACAGAATTAGACAAGGAAACAACAGTTAAAAAACAAAAAATCCAAGCAACGAGCAGCAACGTTAGATAACATTTAATTTGTAGTTTCCACCTTTATTCGGGTAAGAACACATAGGTCGAATTTCGTAAAATGTAATTTGTTCGGTTACAAAAAAATTAGATCAGTTTGATTTTAGGGTTAAGTGTGGTTAAAAAGATCTGTTTCTGAACTCTAATTGACACCAACGAGTAAAATCTCCCTGTGCCTCAGGGCCCTTTTATCCCTCTAACTGGTGGGTCTTGCAATCAATACCCCACTTCTTAATCTTCACTAGACTGGATCATTACAAAATCTTGTTTTGATTCTTGGAAAGGGATCATTTCTGAACCACAAAACGCTCAGTATCCAATTCCATTTGCAGTAACAGAGGTGATGCTATATTTTTTGATCAAATTTCAACTCAATTCAATCAAAATAAATATGGCCTGAGGTAAAAATATAGTCAAGTCGGAGAGATAGAGTTGGCAGAAATCATGGTTGGAAAATACCAATCAAACTTCCATGTTTTAGTTTTTTTACAAATCAGAAGCTCCAACATTAGCGAGTAGCCTAATCGACAATACATTTGCATGTAGAGGAGCAGCTAGCAAACACCTACGTTAACTTGCGTGCTTATGTACATAGCACAAACAACTATGAATAACTCAAGTTTCTGTTTTGTCGAGGAAACTTAGCTGCTTGCGTGCAATTTGTTTGTGCTCATCCATGCAATCATCTTGTCATTGATTTTACCCATTTTATATTAATATGCACACAAAACATTAAAAAGAAAGAAAAAATCTTTGTTCTTGGAAGTTTAGGATCGTTTTGGAAGATAAGATTTGTGTTTTAAGACATGTTATTTCTTGTCTGGTTGGTTTGATGGTCCGCAGTTTACACTGATGACGAGCAAATGCTGCCCAAGAACACTTCGGTTTTAGTTCGTCGCATTCCGTTGGTGGCACACGCCCCTCTTGTTATTTCTGAAGTGCAAATGTATAATCTTGATTTTCATCCTCTTCTCTTTTTAAAAAAATTGTTTGTGAACTCTATTCTTGTTTTTTTTCAACTCTTATTATGTTCCTCAGACCACTGAGCATGAAGAGGAAGAGAGAAGATGATGTTGGCGTTATGCTTCCACCAGGCAAGCAGACTCCTACATTAGAATCTGTACGTAAAATTGATTTTTTAACATTATATGCTGCCTTTTTCTATAGTTCAATGACAGCTAATTCCTAAATGCTTTATTGATGTTATATTATATATACAGAATCAGACTACCTTTGTCTTGGAGACCGCTTCTTTGCCTAAGCTACCGAAGAAGAGTGAACAACACGATGATGATTTGTTAGGTGTGCTGAAATCCATGGACAGCTCAGATCCAACTTGCCTCACCAGGAAACAAGAGGACGTCACCTACTACTAATATAAACAATATTATCTCAAACACCTTCCTTAACTTGAGCGCTTATGTACACAGTACAAACAACTATGAATAATTCAAGCAATATGAACAGTTAAGCTCCAAATTTGTTCTTCCCTGAACACAGTTACATAGTCAATCAAAACAATTCATATCAGCAGTTGGACTTCAAAGGAACGTTTTATGATAAAATGATTCCACGGACAACAAACATTAGGAGGTGTTGAAGGCTAGCTCTTGAAAGACCTTTCCCCTGTGCTCGAAATTTCTGAACTCGTCAAAGCTTGCACTACTACTAATATAAACAATATTATCTCAAAGGCCTTCCTTAACTTGAGTGCTTATGTACACAGTACAAACTGTTGAATAAAACTTTAACTTTAACTAAATTATACAGATGATAAAACCATCATCAATAAAACCTTTCTTCAGATTAAATCATCAAGAAAATAAAATTTAATTATGGAAGCGTACATGAATCCATAATAGCAAAACGATTCTTCACTTCTTTAGATTTTGACCTTCCAAATTCTGCACCAGTTCTCCAAAGCCAGAGTTTCTGGATGATGGGATACCAGAAAAGAAAAACTACGGTGCGAATTCGGGGATCATAACCGTATTTATTCGTATAACCGTATTTATCCATATTTTTTCATAATTTCAATTTATCCCATCATAAATTAGAGATTGCGAAAACGGTATCTACACATATTTATCCATACTCATCTTAAATATATGGTATCTCCACATATTTGTCTTAAATATTAATGGCCCATTAACCTTAACTTTAATAGATCAATTTAATTTAGGCCCAAACCTTATTAATAGCATATGATACAATTATATAGTTGTATATATACGTCCAAAATCTAACAATGTCCTACTTGGACTAAATATATAAAAATAATTGTATATTACCATATGAGCTCCAAAATAACATACACTATTATTCTAAAATAACAATCTCGTCTATTAATTAATGTTAATATAGGATCAAAGCGATTTTCGTTACATTTATCGTAACTAAACCCATCCATGGTCACATATATCAATATAATTAAATGACATAGATCAAGTATGGATGTGTAGCTTGAAAATTACATGTAATTTGATCTAAACATGCCTATTTTAACCTGGTCCAACCTTATGAGATCACCAAAATAGTGTGAAACATAAACCAAATACCTCAACAAAACAAACTCCCACTAAAGTAACATATCATCAAATGATACAACCCCCAGATGAGCAACATGCTCACGAAAGATCTTGGGCAGTAAACTTTTAGTAAGTGGATCCACAACTATAGAGTTTCTCCCAATATGCTGTATAGAGACTTTACTGAAACTTTATCACTCTAAACTCTTTCTTTCACAACAAAGAACTTGATCTCTATATGTTTTCATTTAGATGAACTCCTGTTGTTATTTGAATATAATACTGCAACCTGATTGTCACAAAATAACTTAAGTGGTCTTTCAATATTATCAATAATGCGCTGCCCTGTGAAAAACTCCGCAACCATATTCCATGATTGGATGCCTCATAACAAGCTATGAATTCAGCTGCCATGGTGGAAGAAGCTATGAGTGTTTGCTTAGCACTCTTCCAAGAAATAGCTTCTCCAGGAAGCAGGTAGACATAGCTTGACATCCACCAAAATCAGAATCAGAATACCCAATGATCTCAAGTTGATATGACTTCCGATAGGTAAGCATGTAATGTTTTGTTGTCTAAAGATACCTTATGACTCTTTTGGCTGCTATCCAGTGATCAAATCCCATATTACTTAAATTTCTGCCCATCATTCTAATTATATACGCAATATCTAGACGCGTACATACTTGAGCACACATATGACTTCCTACTACTGAAGCATGGGGAATCTTTTTCATTTCATTTCCTTCTATGTCATTTTTAAGGCACCGATTGGGACTAAATTTGTCTCCTTTACAAACAGGGGTATCTCCTGGTTTACAACCTTGCATGCCAAATCTCTTAAGCACTTTTTCTATATAGGTCTTTTGTGATAATCCAAGTATACATCGAGAACGATCCCGATGTATTTGAATTCCTAATACAAAAGACGCATTTCCAAGACCTTTCATTTCAAATTTCTTTGATAAAAAACTCTTGGTTGCGTGCAAGAAACTTATATCATTACTGGTAAGCAATATATCATCAACATATAAAACCAGAAAAATGTACTTACTCCCACTAAACTTATGGTATATACAATCATCAATAACATTCATCTCAAAACCAAACGAGAGAATCACTTGATGAAATTTGTGATACCATTGACGAGAAGTCTACTTAAGTCCATAGATGGATTTCTTTAATTTGCAAACCCTATTCTTTTAATCTCCCGATACAAAGTTTTCTGGTTGCACCATATAAATTGTTTCATCAATGTTACCATTTAGAAACGCAGTCTTTACATCTATCTAATGTAACTCAAGGTCAAAGTTTGCCACTAATGCCATAATTATTCTGAATGAGTCTTTTGATGAAACTGGAGAGAAAGTCTCATTATAATCGATACCTTCCTTTTGAGTAAAGCCCATTGCAACAAGACGAGTCTTATATCTTTCTACATTACCTTTCGAATCCCTCTTGGTTTTAAATATCCATTTACAATCAATAGGTTTCGCACCTTCAGGCAATGGAACAAGATCCCAAACGTCATTAGCTTTCATTGACTTCATCTCTTCATTCATGGCATCAATCCACTTTTGAGAATTAGAACTGTTCATGGCTTGATGAAAGTTGATTGGATCATCTTCCACCATTCCAGTGTTATCCTCATGTTCTTGGAGAAAGATGATATAATCATCTGAAATTGCATTTCTCTTTTCTCTTCTGGATCTTCTCAATGGCATTTGCTCTTGAGGTTGTTGAGTTTGCTCTTCAGGTATAACTTGATTAGAGAGTCGATATTGTCTTGTAATTCTGATATTGTTTCTTGAACAACATCAAGAATATAATCCTGATCCTGATTATTGTCAAGAACAATCATGGGAAGAGAATCAGATTCTTCTTCAAAGACAAAGTCTCTAACTTCATTTCCCCTCCAAACTCAACATCCTCAAAGAACTGGGCATTTCTCGTCTTAAAGAATGACCTTATTGTGGGATCATAAAACTTATACCCTCTAGACCGTTCTGAGTACCTAACAAAATAACTGTTCTTGAGTCCAGTTTCCTTTCATTTTCTTGTCCATAATTCATAAGGGGTCTTAACTGTTGCCTTTGTTGGTACTCTATTAAGAAGATATGCTGCTGTCTTTCGTGCCTCACCCCAGAGTGAATCAGGTAAAGTAGTATGAGCAATCATACTTCTCACTATATTCTTTAATGTTCAGTTTCGTCTCTCAGCAACACCATTCATGCTAGGAGTACCTGGCATTGTGTATTGTGGGATGATTCCGCACTCTTCTAGGAATTTGGCAAATGGTCCTGGATGTTGTACACCTGATCCATCATATCTACCTAGTATTCACCACCACGATCAGATCTGATAGCCTTAATGGTTTTGTCAAGTTGATTCTCAACTTCAGCCTTATATGCCTTAAACACGTCCAATGCTTGAGACTTCTCATGAATGAGATAAAGGTAACTATAACGAGAATAATCGTCTATGAACGTAATAAAATATTGTTGACCATTCCAAAAAGCCGTAGAAAATGGCCCACAAATATCCATATATATTAGTTCTAAGACGCTTGAAGATAATTGGCACCTAGTCTCCTTATATTTGTTTGTTTTCCCTTAATACACTTAATACAGACTTGAAAATCTGATAAATTAAGAAAATCAAGAATTCCATCTGACATAAGTCGTTCAATTCTTTGTTTAGAAATGTGTCCTAAACGCTTGTGCCATAATAAAGCAGAATTCTCATTGGTTAATTTTCTTTTCATACCACTTAAACCCACATGCAAAGTTTCATTAAAAGATGCAATAGTATTAAGTAAATATAGATTATCATAAAAAGACAAGGAACCCGTACCCATAATATTTAAATTTAGAAAAAGACTAAACTTATTATTTCTAAATGAACAAGAGTAACCAAATTTGTCCAATATACAAATAGAAACCAAATTTCATCTACAAGACGGTACTACATATATTTCTTTCAAATCTAAATAATATCCTGTCCTTAACAATAATCTAAAAATCCTATTGCCTCAACCATAACTAAGTTGCCATCACCCACAAAGATGAATCTTTCAGCATCATTTGGCTTTCGGCAACTCAAGCAACCTTACATTGACACACTTATGTGAGCAGTATCACCCGAATCTAGCCACCAAGTGTATATTGGTACTAAAACTAATTTAACCTCAAAACAAACAAAATTAAGAAATGGACCTTTATTTACACACCAATTGTGATACCTAGTGCATTCCTTCTTCATATGTCCACGTTTACCACAAAAGAAAAACAGCAAGAAGCCTGATTTTTTTCTTATTTTGTCTTGATAGGTACTAGCCAAGTGAGTACTTTCAGCCTGTTCTTGCTTCAACCTTTCTTCTTCTTGCACACAATATGAAATGAGCTCATTAAGAGTCCATTTGTCCCTTTGATAGTTGTAACTGACCTTAAATTGGCTGAATTGTGCCGGAAGAGAAATTAAAACTAAATGCACAAGCAAATCTTCAGATAGCTCTAACCTTAGTGCTTTTAGTTTTGAAGCAATATTTGACATCTCTAAGATGTACTCTCTTATGCTTGTTTTGCCTTTAAACTTATTGAATCAAGTTCGACAAAAGCGTACTTATTTCAGCCTTATCATTTTTTTTACAAAATGCTTTTCAATTTCTTTAAGAAATTCACTGGCTATAGTAACCTTTTCAGACACATCCCCCCTAAAGGTTTTTGGAATCCCATGCTTCATGATCATAAGACTCATGGGATTTGAACATTCCCACTTCTCAATGTCCTGTTTTTCCTTGATGGAATTTTCGTCTGTAAGAGAAGAAGGTAGTTCAGTCCTTAATGCAAGGTCAAGATCTATGCAGCCGAGAACTATTATCACGTTCTCTTTCCAATCCTTAAAATTATCTTTAAGCATAAGAACTGAATTGATGTTGGCAGAAATCATAGAACAAAACAACATGCCCATAATAAGATTAATAATTCAAACAATAGTTAATCCCATCGGCAGATACCTAGCACAACATTAATATTTAGCCTATGGACAGAAATATTAATTTGTAAGTGGTACTCTCAGTGCAATAATCAAATATGGAAATTAATCCTGTCAAATAATAAACCTTCCTTTGGGCCTATTTATTATCCACATCGAAACTTGATAATTATCCCATATTTATTATCGCAAATGAATATATAATTCTGTCAAATATTAACCTTCCTTTGGGCCAATTAATATTCGCATGAATTATTTACCCACAACCGTCTTAATGTTTTAAAATAAATTAATTTCTACAAAAGAGGCTACTTTGGCAGCATATTGTAGTCCTTAATAAATTTTAAAATATTAATCATAACTGAACCATAATTTGAATTTAATAATCCCAAATAACATAAAACTGAAAAGGTTACAAAAATATCTTTATTTTGAAATTTCTGAAATTATAACCTTTTGTAACTTTATTGTCCTCATTTGATATTTTACCAAAAGAGGACCTTGATTTGAGAACAAATATCTCATATACAATTTCTTGTAATTTCCTTACCCACTGACAATGCAAAATTTAGGGTTATTCCCAATAGGTAGAAGAACATATCAATTTATTCTCGTAAATAGAAGTGATAAATAAAAGAATACTTCCCAAAGATCAAAATTATTTGATTAATGAATAAACAATATCACCCTTTTGTTCAATAAGATACTAATGTGGATGATTGACTTATTAAAAAAATACAAATCAAATTAATTCTCAATGATCTAATATGAAGAAGTTCTAATACCACTTGTTGAATAAAACTTCAACTTTAACTAAATTATACAGATGATAAAACCATCATCAATAAAACCTTTCTTCAGATTAAATCATCAAGAAAATAAAATTTAATTATGGAAGCGTACATGAATCCATAAGAGAAAAACGATTCTTTACTTCTTTAGATTTTGATCTTCTAAATTCTGCACCGGTTCTCCAAAGCCAGAGTTTCTGGATGATGGGATACCAGAAAAGAAAACTATGGTGCGAATTACGGGACCATAACCGTATTTATTCGTATAACCGTATTTATCCTTATTTTTCATAATTTCAATTTAACCAATCATAAATTAGATATTACGAAAACGGTATCTACACATATTTATCCATACTCATCTTAAATATATGGTATCTCCACATTTTTACTTTAAATATTAATGGCCCATTAACCTTAACGATCAATTTAATTTAGGCCTAAACATTATTAATAGCATATGATACAATTATATACTTATATATATCCAAAATCCAACACAAACAACTATGAATAATTCAAGCAATATGAACAGTTAAGCTCCAAATTTGTCCTTCCCTGAACACAGTTACATAGTCAATCAAAACAATTCATATCAGCAGTTGGACTTCGAAGGAACGTTTTATGATAAAATGATTCCATGGACAACAAACATTAGGAGGTGTTGAAGGCTAGCTCTTGAAAGACCTTTCCCCTGTGCTCGAAATTTCTGAACTCGTCAAAGCTTGCACAGCCAGGACATAGTACAATCAGATCCCCTGCTCATGTTAAAGTAAAATGAAGTCGCCTTCAATTTTGTGCATGAAACAACTTTACATAACTTTCAAATAATTTTCTTTCCCGCCGATTTTATAACTTTGACAGGCATTTCAGTGACTCAGTTTGGGCCAACGCACACTATATTCAGAGCCATCTGAAAGCCAAACATAGAGGAACGTCCTCCCTATTGTTAATATATGAACACTGTTACACAGCAATGGGAAGATTCCCTAGAAGTGATGGGCATTCTAGCTAGTCATAAAAGTACTTTTGGGCAGACGGGCAAGACCTATTGCCGTGCAAAAGAGCCGAGAAATCGAGATAAACCATTGTCTCTCAACTCTACATGAGCTAGCCATATTTGAATACAGCAAGCTGAACTATGCAAACATGGAGAGTTGATATTCATCTGGGCATTCTTAAGTACTTGGATTTTAATTCATTTGAACTCTATGGGATGTTAATACTAATTTTTAAAAATATAAACTGGAAGAGAAAAGACAAACCATTTGCTGCAATCGTCCTTGCAATATCTACTGCTCTTCCCACGTTTTGGGTGGCAATGCAAGGAATTGAAAGACCGCCCTCTTGGAGTGCTTTCTGAATCCCAACTGCTGATGCTCCAAACTGAAAAGCAATTGAAGATTAGTTTTTGGAAGTGTGAGACCCAAAAGGTTAAAAATGGGCTTATTCAAGTGTTAAACAACTTCAAAAAATGCATCTTTTATAAATAAGCTTCAACATGTGCATATTCAAATGTTACATAACTTTAAAAAATTCATTTTTCATAAATAAGCTTCTACATCTGCATATTCAAATGTTACATAACTTTAATAAATGCATTTTTCACACCGTAACAACACCTCGGTGATGCTGTAAAGGTGCTACTAGCTTCATAAAGCAATTGATTGTTCCAGAAGTAGAGACCTACAGACGTCACAAACTCACAAATAATAAAAGCAAGCATGACGTAATATGAATATGGATGTGCTCAACATAAAGATTGCCAGATAAGAGAATGATTCAGCTATGTAAAAGACCAATGATGCTCGTCCTGGAAAAATTAACTCTGATCAAGACTATGGGCCTTTGCCAGGCCACCCAGAAGAATCACCGACTTCTGCCCTCTAAGACCTGCTATTCCTGCATATGATGACTCCACATTTGTTGCCTTGCAATCGTCCACCCACGCTACTCCATTGCAATCTTTATGAACTACATTGTTACAGTTTTCTTGTCAAACTCAGATGTCAGAAAACTATATCCATTTTAAACTTGGAAAAGAAAAACAAGCCATAATATTTATGACATGAAATTATGATCACATTATATCCATGACAGTAAGTAAATAAGCTTCTGAATAACAACATGAACAGAAGGTTTCTAACGAATAACCGAATAAGCATAAGCATATGAACGGATTATATATATATATATAATAAGCTGGTAAATACGCTTCTCTACATAATTGAAATGGCTAAAAGATTTCTTACAGAACCGCATCCTGTGTGGAGGTGGTTGTAGTTCACTGAATGTTGCAGTTATATCTTCAGCATTAATACCAAGATTCAGCCCAAGAACTGCCAATGCAGCCACAGCAGCATTCTGTTGGTTGTGACTTCCAACAGTGTTTAATTCTGTAAAATGGAGCTTTACATCGACTCCAGTTGAGGGAAGCCTCAAATTGGCAGCAGACATTTCAAATTCCATCTGCAAATTATACATCTTACTTCCTCAATTGCTAACAGACAAATAATCAAAGCAAACATTACTGAAAATGAGTGAAAATATAAAGTAGATATACTACCATCAGACCTTTAAACCTGGAAGGTCCCCTATGTGTGCAACATTGCACTTGCTCCCATATTCAACAAAAGCACCTTCAATGTACGCATTGCCTGAAACAATTTAGCAAATTTAGTCAAACAAAAAAATTTAAAAAGGGAGTAAGCTTACAAATTTATCTAGAAAAAGAGAGAGTCAATAAGAGCAGATCTATGTGTTACAAAGGCTTGTCTAAAACAGTTATTTGGAAGGAACAAACACCTGACTAAGATTTAACACCAATGCCACATGAATATATTTGCAACTTTTCATATGGACAACAAGAATAAATGGCTCTGCAACCATTAACGACGACTGCATAAAACACACTTACCGAAGGACACAAATATTTAGGCTGAATTTCCAGCTTATAGCCACTGATCTCCACCACTGCTACCTAGAAATGAAACAGAAAGAAAAGTGAATTTGACGTCTAAGGTAAAATAAAGCAACATATAAAACTGCATAACAGCAATCCTCACTAGCTGGAAAAATTTTATATTAATATCAACATCAGCATCCACCAGATCCTAAACAATTGGGGTTGGGGATATGGCTCATATTGTGACATTTTCAAATTTTTAAATCCTTTTATATTTAGAAGGTTGTATGTGTAACTTGCCTTTGGTATGTCATATTCCAAACTTAAGTCTAGACACTTTATAGCAGCTTCAGAAAGGGAAATTCCAAGGTTCCTGCCAACAAAGACTTTAAAGCCTAAAGAATGAAGCATTATTACAACCAAAGTGCAAATGGTAAACAGTAGGAGACCACTAGTTGACAAAGTTAATAAACATATTATGACCAGAATTGGATGCGCAAAACTGGGAGCTTGGCATGGACTTTGCAACCAAAATGGGGTGGGGCGATGGCATCCATCTCATGCTCTGGAGTAGAGCTGCCATGGGAAGGTGGAAAAAGATCTCATATATATTTATGGGCCCTTTCATGTCCAAATGAAAGGGCCCATAAATATTGTGATTATTTTAAATTAAGAATTTTAATTAAAATTATCTTTTTTTATTTTAAATTATAATATTGTTTATGTGTTTTTGAACATAATATTCTCAAAACTAAGAAGTCATGGGCTCAGGGAGAATTAAAAATATAACTCTACTTAGATATTTTTCTTTTGATATACCAACTTTTAATTATTACTTTTATATATTGATCAATATACTTACACATTTAACATATATTTAAATTGAATTATTGAAACTGATATATTACATATTTCTTTTGAAGTATAGAATGCACGTGACATTGAATTATTTTCATTTTTTGAAATTATATTGGAAGACCTAAAATTGATTCTATTATGTTAAATTCCAAAAACTACAATGTACGTCCAAAAGAAATAAAGTTATCTCACTGCCACCGACGAAAGCCAACCGAGACCCGCTACCGGAAAAGCTCATGGCCCCCGCAAAATCGTCAAACTAACCGCTGGGGAAGCCCGCCTTTGTCGGGAAAACTTCGAGAAGTTGCTAGTCAAAGTTATGAAGTGCCATCAAGCAGCCCTCTTTCCAGCCTCCGTTTGGTCAATCCAAGCTATCACCAGCCACACCACAACCTCCATTGAGTTACTCTTATAGCCGCCCATTCGAGAGCCACCACCGAGAAGACCTCCATAGTCGAAAAAACTTCGATAAGTGGCTAGCCAGAGTAGCATAGCAGTAGAAAACAATATCAAGCACTCAACTTTGGGCCTTCCATACTGCCAGCCTAGGCAGAATTTGGCAAGACCGACACTTCCACCGGACTCTCCTCAACGTCGCAAAAAATCATCACCTCTAAAACTTTCCATCGCCACCGTCACCCACCGGTGCCAACACCGACCGTAGGATCACCGCCAATCCCCTCACAAGTTAGAGATTTACCATTCTGGGCAGTCATGTTGAAAAGAAAAACATTTGAAACCAGGGAACTGCATTTAAGGTGAGCACTACAAGATGACTTCTATGAATTATAAAATGCCTAATTTCTATTGACTTGTGCAGGGAAAGATGAGAACGGATGCTTCTGATAAAGATTTGGATGAGGTATATAATTAATGGAGAAAAATAACTATGCTAATGTGGAACTAAAATGATAATTACCTTCCATTGGACAAGGAAATAAACTTCTTCCCATCTTTCTCTTTTCTCACCTCTGGCAGAAATTTTTAATAAGTGTTATCGTAAACTGCAGTAGTTTGTTTTTACTTAAATCTACTGGCTGATGATAAAAAAATAGTTAAAAACTATTGAAAGGACAATCAATGGTTCTTTGATTTTTTGCCATTATTCTTAGTTCCTACTTGAACGGGTAGTAGGCTAATAAATAAGTTATATAATCCAATGTCTTGGAAGAGAAAAGGGGTTTCTTGATTTGTGACAGGTGTAGATACATGCTCTAATTGTCTATCTATAAGGATAGGTTTAGATCGGATATGGATCGGGCATTTACTAAGTCCATAAGTGATCTAAATCCAAAAATCTCAACCTGAATCTGATCCAAATCCGATGTTTGCATCCATTTCATTTACCATGTCCATTTCTCATCAAAATATGTCAAGCTGTATTTGATTTGTATTCGACCTAATTGAACAAAATAAAATAAATAATACAATTTTTAATATAAAAATAGAGAAATAATAATAATAAATATTATTTTAAATATTTTAAAATATAATTTTATAAAACATCATCTATTCTCATTGGATTTGGATTGAATCAACCCCAAAACGTATCCAATCCAAATATTTTATAATATATTATTTATCCGAAAAGTCCAAACCCAAATCGATCCAAATTAGTTCGGATCATATATAAACAGATCGGTTACTGATAGGATCTATTGATATCTGAGATCCAATCCCATCCCTATTTGTCTATTTCTTTTCTATTTAAATGCATGGTTGATGTTTTTTGGCAATTGTAAGTGACCTCTTCGTGCATGCTATTTGTTCACGTATTATTTTTTGCTTCCATAGTTCCCTTTTTTAGGAAGTTTTTTTCCGGGAATTTAGTTATGTTTACTTATTTCATTTAGCTTCTCAACGTCCAAATTGTGTATTAGTTTTGCTTGCGTTTGCTTGGCGCTAATATTTGGGGTTTATCGGGTTCAGGCATGGACGTCACTTGAATACTATGGTACGGAAAGCACTATATCAACTGAGTGTCGGCAGAAGATGATGTCTGAGGAGGGTTCAAATATAGAGTTTAGCCGCAATCCAAAGATTCCTTGACTTTTAATACTTATTTGTTTAATATGTAGGTCTGCTTATCTTAATTCTATGTGTCCTGCAACATCTACTGACTTGAAAGATAAAGGTCCTTCAAAAAGAAAGATGGAGTGGGGGATGCTTGGGGCTATCAAGAAAAGAGATATCCTGATTCAAGCTATTGGTTTGTGGCTCACATTGGCTGATTCAAGCTATTGATTTAACGAATTTTGTGTATCTAACAATGGTGGATGGATGTTGAAAAGTCATGATGGATGTTCAAAATGATTTCTTTGATAAAGAAGATTATCGACCCGTTCATTTCTTTTCCTTTATCAAAAGTCAAATACCCCCTTTGAGTTTTTAAGTAGATTCTGCAGCTTCATCCCGAATGTATCATCTATGTGCTTTCTTTTGTTTTGTAGCTATAGTCTAATTGTCAAGCAATTGAAAATTGGGAAAGGAATTGATTTATGGACAACTATGGTTTCAACCACTCCGAAGTGCAGTTTGGGCTATTGCAAATGAAATTTTATTGATCCATGTTGGTGAGCTTGATATTTTGTATATTTGTTCTATGAGAAGTGTGGTTTACCTGATTAGATGTCTTTGGTTTAATCATTTATATACAGCCGTATATGCTAGACATGCATTAAAATATAGTATAATAGCATTCTTCCTCCTCTTAATTCAGAGCCACTTGTACAACTTTGTTTCAGAATCACTTGTTCAAACTTGGTTGATGTTTGAGAAATTATTTAGTGATTACTTGTGGGAATGTTCAGCACTAATTAAAAGGTACGCGAACCATGCTCTAAAATCTTTGTTTTTTGCATTCCTTTTTGCCCAACTTATTTAAATAGTAATGATCTTCTTTAAAAGAAGTGCTGCTCTGGATTTTTGGCTCCATAATCATATGTTTTTATGATGCCAAACATGCAAAAATTTGGAATTTGAGCAGTTTCAGTTTTTATAGTTTTTGAGGGGTGTGATAGAGAGCGTTTTGTGGTGAGCTTCCAACATGAAAATTGGAGAGTACCGAGTAGAAGAAGATATGTGGAAACTTTGTAGAAGTTTTTGTGGGTGAAGAGATGGAATGTTAGAGTAAGTTAACGAGAGGAAGAATTAAAGCTTCCGTCGGAGTTTCGGAGAAGAACCAGGCTTGAGTTATAGTCGAAGGTAACCTCAGTAATTGTCAAGAATAAACTCAAAAGAGTTAGGGTTTAAAGTTGCAAGTTTTTGAGGTTGAAAACGGAAGGGTCGGATTGGGTTATTTGTGCCCCGAGATTAATTTGGGCCATTTGATTATAAGATTTGCCTAAATTAGATTGATTATAAGGTTGGATTTGGGATATTATATTTGATTAGAGTCTTCAAGTCATTGGATAATAAGATCGACTATAATGATAATATTTTTAGATATAGACCTATTTTTAGAATATAATTATGATATTTTTGAAGATGTATTCCAATTGAATGAGAAGATAGATGATAATGATATGGAGCGTCTCTCTTGCATGTGTATGTGTTTTTTTTTTGTATTTTGATTAAATCTCTTAAACACAACTTTTAGTTCCTATTTTATGAGTAATAAATAATAATAATAATAGACATGAGGATGACTTTTATCTTTTCTCTATTTAAGTCATTTTCAATTATTTTAGATATTAAATATTAATTTTATGTCAAGCTGTATTTGATCCGTATTTGACCTAATTGAATAAAATAATATAAATAATACAAATTTTAGTATAGAAATAGAGTAGAAAATAATAATAACTATTATTTTAAATATTTTAAAATATAATTTTATAAAATATCATCTATTCGGATTGGATTTGGATTGAATAATTTGGATTGGATTTGGATTGAATCAACCCAAACTCATATCCGATCCAAATATTTTTTAATATATTATATATCTGAAAAGTCAAAACCCTAATCAGATCCAAATTAGTTCGGATCATATATAAACGGATCGGTTACTGATCAGATCTATTGATATACGAGATCCAAACCCATCCCTATTTGTCTATTTCTTTTCTATTAAAATGCATGGTTGATGTTTTTGGCAATTGTAAGTGACCTCTTCGTGCATGCTATTTGTTCACTTATTATTTTATGTTTCCATAGTTGCATTTTTTAAGGAATTTTTTTCCAGGAATTTAGTTATGTTTACTTATTTCATTTAGCTTCTCAACTGCCAAATTGTATATTGGTTTTGCTTGCGTTTGCTTGATTGGTGCTAATATTTGGGGTTTATCGGGTTCAGGCATGGACATCACTTGAATACCATGGTACGGAAAGCAGTATATCAAGTGAGTATCGGCAGAAGATGATGTCTGAGGAGGGTTCAAATATAGAGTTTAATATGAGCCCGTACGCTTTTAATTGTGAAATAGCATTATTCTTAAGTGCAATCCAAAGATTCCTTGACTTTTAATACTTATTTGTTTGATATGAAGGTCTGCTTATCTTAATTCTATGTGTCCTGCAACATCTACTGACTTGAAAGATAAAGGTCCTTCGAAAAGGTAAGTTGTCTTGATGGCAGAGTTTCAATAATAGATTACCCCTTGTGCCTGTTCTCTTACTGTGAAACACGATTGGAGACATTACAAGTCCCCTTTGAATATGTTATGTTTAGTGTTTATATGTAGCTGAAGAAATTATATAGAGGACAGGTTTAAAAGATTGTTTTCTGAGGTCAGTCTTCTTGTCCAGTTCACTGGGGCTATGTTTTTATTGTTAAAGCTGTTATTATCAATCATGTTCATGTTGTATCCGTGCAAGTAACCAGGCTTCCACAAAATGCAGTGAGTTCTTATAATGCACGAGAACTTTCAATGCACAGGAACTTTTATGAACTATAACTTTCACTAGATTTATTGATTTTGAAACCGATGTGATCTAAGATGATGCAGTTTATGGATGGTTGATTAATTAATTTCATTTGCAGTAGAGATGGGGTTTGCAAATGGAGAAAAGAAAAAATATTATTCTTCAACCTCATAAACAAGTGTTAGTGGCGCATTTTGTTAAAGGCTTAAAGCCCATGAGTTAACCCAATTCAAGTAACTCAGGGAACTAAAGATTCTAAACTGTGAGTGTCTTTAAAAGAATCTTTTTATGTAAATGAGTGCATTACAACCTTTACTTCGTGGTAGAATTTAGTACCCTCAAAACCATGTGCAAACAATAGAAAGATGGAGTAGGGGATGCTTAGGGCTATCAAGAAAAGAGATATCCTGATTCAAGCTACTGGCAAATGAGAAAAAGATGGTGAAAGGTGCTTTGGAAGACTGATAGATGATCATCTTCACGTGGAAGCTATGGATCTTTGGAAGAACATGGAGACCATGGCTGTTCACCTTGTAACACACAGAAGAAGAAAAGATTATCAGTTTCAATTCATTGATAATGCTTTCAATTGTACAGCAAATGCTTATTTATACCTAATTCAGCTCCTAGCAATTCCCATTGAGGTTGGAATGACCCTGGGTTTTTGAAGCTGAAAGCTTGAAGCTTGTTAATGCCGTTTCTTTCATTTAAGCATTTTCATCCACTTATTTCATAATTTTGCAGAGGGCCGGGAGAATATGGTGAGTGGAAATTTTAACTTTTTAAAAAAATTATAT